>WBNO01033542.1:119946-132285 GCA_013400575.1 Peucedramus taeniatus
CCCGGGTGCCCCAGGGCCGCCTGGAGCCGGAGGCTTCCCCGCGGCTCCTGCCGAGCGCGGAGCATCCTTTCCCCGGCAGCCGGGCTGGCACCGACACCGACACCGGCATCACCATCGGCACCGACACCGGCATCGCCCCCGGCACCGACACCGGAATCGGCATCAGCAGCGGCACCGGCATCGCCCCCGGCGCCGACATCCCCTCGCCCCCGGCACCGGCAGCGGCATCAACACCGGCACCGGCAGCAGCATCACCTTCGGTGTCACCGTCACCACCGGCCTCGGCGCCGGTACCGGGATCGCCGCTGGCACCAGGTGAGCGGCCGGCGGCTGCTGGGTGCAGGTGACGTGGTGGCACCGAGGCCCTGGGCCACCGCGGAGGGTGCCCCGGGCTCACCGGGGCGAGGGACCAGGTGCCCACCCTGGGGGCTGGGTGCCCACCCCGGGAAGGAGGTGCCCACCCCAGGCACCTCTCTGGGAAGGTGGAGAGGCCGGAGGGTCAGGGGATGGTGGTGGCCTCGGGGACAGATGGGTTTTTGGGGGGATGAAAGTTGGCAGCAGCTGCGGTGGGGTATCTCTTGAGGGCTTGGGGTGTCTGTGCCCACCCCCCAGGGCCAGGGGGCTCCGGGGAGGATTTGGGGAAGCAGTGCTGAGGCACCGAGCAAGGCTCGTTTTTCTCAGGGTGAGCACTCACATCACCCCCTGTGGCGGCACCTCTGTCACAGCCTGGCTCCCACCCTCTGCATGTCCTGGGCCACCGCTGTCGCCTCCACCTTTCCCCTGCCCTGTCCTCCTCTCAGCTGCCGCTTCTACCCCCACCCCCAGCTCCAGCCCTCAGCTTCCCGGGTTGGAGCTTCCCCACGATTCGGGCCCGGGGAGCTGCGGGGGTCCCCAGACACGGAGAGCCCCCCCAGGGCTGAGCACCCCCCGTGCAGGGGACACTCTCCTGTGGTGTTTCCTCCCGGGAGGAAAGGGCTTCCCCCAGGGACAGCCCCTCCTCCCTGCCTTCGGGGCATCGCTTTGGCAGATTGCCCCTGCAGATGCTTGGATCGGGTCCCTTTGGTCCCCGGAGCTGGCTGCTGTCCCCTGGCTGGGTGGCAGTGCCACCGAGGAGGTGGCAGAGGCAGGATGTCTCGTGCCCACCCCGAATGCTCCCAGCCCATGACCTTGGGGTGTCCACCAAGGGACACCTCAGTCCCTGCTGTCACAAAGGGACACAGCCCTGCCACTGTCCCCTGTCCTCACCCTTCCCCTCAGCACCATCTCCCCCCAAAAAGCGGGAGATGGAGAAGGGGAAAGGTGGTGGCAGAGGCAGAGTCTCACTTCTTTAGATTGTGGGAATCCCAGAATTTCTCCCCGGTCTGGGATGCTGGGAGGCAGAGTGGGGGTGCTCTGGGGGAGGCTCTGGGGGTTTGGTTGTGAGGAGACCTTGGGGTTCAGCTCCTGGGGCAGCTGGAGGAGCTCTGCTGGGTGCTCCAGACCTCGGGGGACCTGGCACCATGAACAGGATGGGGACCCTGGCCCTGCTCTGCCCTGGCTCCTGGAAAAGCAATTCCAGCTCCCGGAATGGCAATTCCAGCTCCCTTGGCTCCTGGAATGGCAACTCCAGCTCCTGGAATGGCAATTCCAGCTCCCTTGGCTCCTGGAATGAATAGTTCCAGCTCCTGGCTCAGCCCTGGGCAGTTGGAACCGGCTCTGCTCCATCATGGATTTCCCTGATCCCAGAGCACCCGCACAGATTTCTTCCCTCCTTGGCTTTTGGTCCTTTCCCTGCCAGCTTCCCAGGGGCTGGGGTTTGTCACAGGTTGGTGGTGACAGCTGAAGGATCCTGATGGTGCTCCCACCCTTGGTGCAGGGAAACATCTGGATCACCTCCATGCGAGGCCTCACCACCAGGTGGGGGTTCTGCCTCAGAGCTGGGTGTCCTGGAAGTTTCCCGCCCCCCCCCTTGCCTGACCTGCAGTGGGAAGGATCCACCAGCATCCAGGAGCCTAGGGAGGCAATGCCTGGGGCTCCCCGGAGAGCCAGAGCTTCCAGGGAAGCTTCAGCTGCCTCTGCTCTCCAGAATTCTTGGTGCCTGCATTTATCCCGGTGCTCTGGCAGGGCTGGGAGCCTCCTTCATTCCCAGCTGGACCAGGGTCCTCTCCAGGTGCCACCAGTGGCAGATGGGGGAGAAGGAGCTCGTGCAGGAAGGTGAGGCTCCCGTGGTGCCCGAGCTCAGGTGTCACCCAGGCATGGCACAGCCTGGGATGTGCTCGGTGGCACCCAGCTGGCACCCTGTGACAGCCCACAGCTCCCAGGGTTTCCCCTGGCACCAATCCCAGTGCCACCCATGGCTCCACAGCCAGGGGAGCCGAGGGTGTCCCCATCCCATCCCTGGGTTGTGTCCATCAGCTCCACCTGGGATGTTCAGGCAGGAGCAGGGGCTGAAAACCCTTTGGGGAGAGGGGAGACTGAACCTGGTGAGGAATGGGACTGCTGTGGATGTGGTGACACGTTTATTATGTAAAATTACCTGGTTTTATTATGCCAAATTACAGTTTGTGGCATGTCAGAGCAGGGAACTGAAGGTTCTGCTGGGAGCTCCATTACCCAGGGCTCAATCACCTTAATTACCCTCATTAGATCCATTCCTTCCCCACAGACATGTGGAACTGCTGTTGACTCCCGAGTCCCAGAGCAGGGCTGGGTTATCCAGGTTATCCAGGCTGGGTTATCCAGGTGCCAGGTCCATCTCATGGGGCTGGGGGTGGCTCCCACCCTCCTCATGCCAAAGGGGCCGTGGCTTTCCCCCTCAGACTCAAAAAGGACCCAGATGCAGCCGATGGGACTGAGGAATGTGGGGAAGGGAGGCTCACCCAGCACCTTTGTAGGGTCTCTGATGGACACCCAAACTCACCAGTAGGAATTCCTGTGCTACTCCCACCACTCCAGCTGATTACATTTAATCAGCTAATTAAAGGGAATTAACTGATGGGGATGGAGGGTGGAATAGGAATAGCTCTGGAATAGGTCATGGCCTACAGGCAGGTGAGCACCTGCTGGCATGGGAGCAGTTTCCATTTGTCCCTGGGGTGGGGTGGGATCCTTCCTTCCTTCCTTCCTTCCTTCCTTCCTTCCTTCCTTCCTTCCTTCCTTCCTTCCTTCCTTCCTTCCTTCCTTCCTTCCGCCACTTCCTTCCGCCACTTCCTTCCTTCCTTCCGCCACTTCCTTCCTTCCTTCCGCCACTTCCTTCCGCCACTTCCTTCCGCCACTTCCTTCCTTCCTTCCGCCACTTCCTTCCGCCACTTCCTTCCGCTGCTCCTGCAGGAATGATCCCCATCCCCAAACCAATGTGGGGTGAGTGTCTGTCCCTGCTGGTGCCAGGTTGGATCCCAGAGCTGTCCCCTCCCCCTGGCACTGGGAATAAAGGCGCTGCCAGCCCTTGGGTTTTGCCATGTTCCCACGGGGAATAGCCATGGCTGGTGGTTTCTGGGTGCTTTTTACATCCCTGGTGCTGCAGAGGGGACATTCCTGCTGCCCCTGAGCTGCTGCCACTCCTGTGCTTTACCCAGCACACAGATCGGAGCTGGCCAGGGAGTGATCCCTGCCTCAGGGATGCCCTCCTGCCAGGCAGCTCCATCCCTGCCAGCAGCAGCATTCCCAGAGCCCCGAGTGCCTCCTGGCAGAGGGACCTCACCCCTCACAGCCTCTAGAACTCTGCTCCATGTGCTGGGAGAAGCCAGAAATCCTCAAGCACAAAGTGATGGCAACATTCCCCAGGGGAAAGCTGGGATCCCAGGGGAGAGCAGCAAGGATGGGAAGCAGTGATGTGTGCTGGGCTGGGAGCCTCAGAGGATGGGGAAGAGGAGCTGGGATTTGGCCGTTCCCTCTCTGGGTGCCATGGGCAGCACAGCTGAGGTTCTCCAGGTTTTCCATGCCCTCTCCTGGAGGTTTGGGAGGCAGGATGAAGCCCTGCAGTGTCAGCCCACATCCTCGTGCCTCTGAGCCTTTGGTGCTTTGCTCTCTAATTAGAGCAGCTCAGGCCTGTCCAGGGCTGGAATCCAGGTGGTCCAGAGGGAATCACACATCCAGGTTTGCCCGGTGCTTTCAGCTTCTTTCCAGGATGCCCCGTGTGCTGCTCCCAGGGGAAAAACGCCTCAATTTTATCCTGGTGTGGACTCACAGGAGATGCTGAGCTCAGCAGGGTTGTGCTAGGATTAAGCTGCTGAGTTCTCTGGAGCACTGTTCCCTGGCCCAATCCAGGCCTGCGAGATCCAGCCGGGATTTTCTCTGGGGTCACTGCCCTGTGGGCATGCCAAGCCCTGATGTGGGATGTGGTGTGAGCACTCCCAGGTCTGGAAGCAGCTGGATTTGGGTTGGCAGAATTTGGATTTGCTCAGGGAAACTTAGGATTGGGATGTCCGGGAGCACAAGAGCTGGGTTCACTCCCACACCCAGAGCAGGGCTTGCTCTGGTTTGTGTTTCCAGCATCAAAAAGCAAAGGGACAGTTCATACAAACAGCCTGAAATCCCTTCTGGACAGACTCAGCTTGGATTTTAGGCACAGCTGAACTCTGCCATCATCCCCCTGAGTGACAGAGAAATAACACAGCCTCTGCTCCTGCCGGCGGCTCCATTCCGCGGATGGCAGCAGCAAACCCCTCCTCCCGTGCACATCACCCTGCTGGAAGCCGGGAATTGCAGGGAATGGAGATTATCAGTGTCCCATTTCAGCGCCCTTCCTTCTTCTTGCCTTCAACAGGAATTTGGGTCTCAGTATCCCACAAGCCCAGATGAGCCCCTGAAGAGAAGGGTTTATGATCCACCTAGTCCGGTATTAGCTGAGACACAGCTCAGGTTTTGTGTGGAAATAAAAATTCCAAGTCCTACTGCTGGAAAAAAACCCTGAAAAAAAAAAAAAGTCATAAAATCCCTGGTTGGAAAGGACCTCAAAGCTCATCCAGTGCCACCCCTGCCATGGCAGGGACACCTCCCACTGTCCCAGGCTGCTCCAAGCCCCAATGTCCAACCTGGCCTTGGGCACTGCCAGGGATCCAGGGGCAGCCACAGCTGCTCTGGGCAGTGAGACCCTAAATTGTGCAAAAGGAAGTGAAGGATGAAGGCTGATCTTTAAAAGGACCCCTGGGATCCAGGAAGAGGCCTGGGTGGAATAATTCAGGATTTGGGTGTGAGCAGGGCTGGGACTGAGCCTAAAGCTGGTCCTGCCCATCTGCAGGGCAGCAATGGGGACCGGGCAGGAAGCAGAGAAAGGGATGTGAGGATGATGGAGGGGACAAAGAGACACTTCAGCATTTACCAATCCATGGGTGAGACAATCCAAGCACAAGCGGGAGTGGTGGAGAAAAGGGAAAGCTGGTCTGGCCGTGAGGATGAGTGTGCAAGAGCAGGAGGAAGGTCAGAGGTAGGATATGATGGGAAGGGGCTTAGAGGGTGATGGGAATTCCTCTGGAAGTGGAATTATCCCAACAAGGAGGATCTACTGCTCCACGGAGAAGGAAGGAGTGGGAGCCACTTGTCTGAAGTCTTTGGAACAGGAGGTTTGCTGGGAAGGGAATCCTAGGGAAGAGCCAATCCCGTGGGTACAGGGATGTGCCAGAGCTTTGGGGAGCTGCCAGTGTCACCCCTGTTTAGAAATCCCACTGAAACAATTCCTCACAGCTTTGGGAAAGAACCAGGGAGCCAGGGGAAAACTGGGGGAAAACCAGTGGGAGATCTTGCTGGTGCTCCAAGCAGGATGCAGGTTCATTTGCATCCCTGCACTGCTTCACTCCAGCGCATCACTCCAAAGGTGCCCAGCAAGATCTGAGCTGGCCCAAATTCCTGCCTGGCCCACCTGGAATCCTGGGGATTTAGGGATGAAAATGCCAGGCCATGGTTGGAGAGGTTACACTGCCGAGGGCAGGCAGGGGGGTGCCAGCATCCCACGGGAATGGGTCCTGGAAGCTGCATCCCTGTCAAGAGGGATCATCCTCTCCAGACACTTCCTTGTGTGGAGCAAAATCTGTTCCAAAAGTCATTCCGCACCTCCACTTTCAATATTCCTGCACCAGCTCACATTCCTGCAGCTTCTCCCCCCTTTCCCAGGAGTTCAGGACAGTATTTATCCCACTCCTTCCCTCTCAGGGATCCTGGGCAGGTGACACAGCCCATTCCCACCTGGCTCAGCATCCCCCGGGCTCCAGCAGTCTGCAGCCACTTCCCTGGAGAGGAGCCGAACCTGCTGCCTCCCCGGGAGAGCTCCCGGCTCTCCAGATTTTATCCTGTGTTTAATTATTGCCATCTGCTGCTCCCAGCTCCAGGGGCTGCTCAGGCTGGCTGGTGGCTGTCAGGCTCTGGTTAACCCAACCCCATTGGATTTCCCTCCCGTGTGGACTCCTGGCTCATTTTCCTGGATGATGCTCCCGTTCCCTTCTGACCTGGGGCATCTCTTTCCTTCCCATTCCGCTCAATTTTACAGTTTTGTCTCTCTAAATCCTTCCCATTTTTCATCGTGTTCATCAGCATTGAGGGGTTACTGGTGGATTTTTGGCGAGTTTGTTCCAGGCTGAAGCATTCCCAGCACAGATCCCATAAAATGTTGAATTAAACGAGCAGGAGGAACCCCCAAAGAGAGAAAGCCAAGATCATTAAATGCCCCAAACCCCCTTCCAGAGGAGCTCATGACCCCCTAGCAACTCAGAAGCTGAAGAAGCAAATCCTTATGATTAAATGCATCCTCAAGATTCCTGTAACACCTCCCAGTCCTAAATTCCTGGAGCATTCCTGGTTTGTTGTCTCTAGCGGGGGGAGAGTTTAACCTGCTATCCCGGCACACATCATAGCTGTGTGTCCATGGTGTCCTGGGCTCCAGGTGCAGTTTGGGGTCCCTGCCACCCCCAGCAACCCCAAAAAGTTGTGTCATAGGGGCCACGCCAGTGCTGAGGGGATCATGGATGTGTTTGACCCTGGCCTGGGCTCCTTCGACTGCTCCATCCCCAGGTGGTGTGCACCCTTCTCTGCCTCCTCAGCACCTTCCTCCCCTCCTCCAGGGCTCTGTTATTCCCAGGGAACCTGACCAAGGAACACATCCCTGTCCATTTCCTCCCTCCACCTCTCCCAGCACCTTCCCTGCCACCCATCTCCAGCAGGGATTAAGGTTTATTTCTGCCCTTTCCTCTCTATCCCATTAGGGGCATTAAAGGGGGAACCAGCGGCCCTGAGGACCTTCCATGTGACTCCAGGAGCTTTTTTAGTCTGAGACCACGTTAAGCCACAGAAACTGCCCCTGCTTAGAGGGGGAAATCCTCGCTCACCAGGTTTATCCAGTGGGATTTGCCCCGTTTGGGTTGGAATTGCCTGTGGGACCTGGAGGTTGTGGCATGGGGAAGGTGTTGGTGGCTTGGCCATTGTCCCCAGGGGTGCAGGGACAGCCCAATGGGCTCCTGGGACAGCGATGCTCTCCAGGAGAGCTCAGGGGAGTGCCCAACCCCCAGGTTTGGATCCCCCGCCGGCACGGGGCTCCTGATCCCCAGTGGGGCTTTTGGAGCAGGGTGAACACGCAGGGTCCAAGCCCATCCCAATCCCTGGGAGCTGCGGGAAGGGCACGGGCAGGATCCAGCGGGTCCTGGAGGCTGAATATTCCCGGTTCTCTGCGCTGGCGGCAGCGGGAGCGCTGCGGCTGCCGGGAGGAGCTTGGATCGGCCTGGGGGGCTGCGGCGGGGCTGGGGGGTGCAGGGAATCTGAGTGTGAGAGTGGGTGAGTGTGAGTGTGTGAGTGGGTGAGTGTGTGGGTGTGAGAGTGTGGGTGTGTGAGTGTGTGAGTGTGAGTGTGTGTGGGTGTGAGTGTGTGAGTGTGTGAGTGTGAGAGCGTGAGTGTGTGGGTGTGAGTGTGTGAGTGTGAGAGTGTGAGTGTGTGTGGGTGTGAGTGTGTGAGTGTGAGNGTTTGTGAGTGTGTGTGTGAGGGTGTGTGTGAGTGTGCACACGTGTGTGTGAGTGTGACCATGTGTGTCAGTTTGACCGTGTGTGTGAGTGTGTGTGTGAGTGTGACCATGTGTGAGTGTGCAGACGTGTGTGCAAACATGGGATCAGGGATTCACAGGGAATCACCAAATCCTTCAGCCTGGAAAACCCCCCGGGAATGAGAGTCCAGCCGTT
Organism: Peucedramus taeniatus; assembly: GCA_013400575.1. NCBI lineage: Eukaryota > Metazoa > Chordata > Aves > Passeriformes > Fringillidae > Peucedramus > Peucedramus taeniatus. The sequence continues at coordinate 128,082 of WBNO01033542.1, forward strand.
CCCTCAGCCACCTCCCCTGTCCCCAAGTGCCACGTCCCCATGCCTGTTCAGTCCCTCCTGGTGGCTCCTGGACAGCCCTTTCCGTGCAGGATTTCTCCCCGAAATCCATGGAACCCCATGGATTCGTGGTGGAATGCGTGTGCTCATGTGCCCACAACGTCACACACAGGTGTGTGCTCCCAACCATTCCCGGGGACATGGTGGGACACCGCCGCGCGTGTCACACGTGTCCCCGTGCCAGGCTCAGGGCTCCCCCGGGTGCTGCCGTGGCACAGGCGGTGCCAGGGGAGGGACGTGACCTTGAGCGGGTGGGGGGTGGGGACAAACTCTGGGACAAGGAGGTGACACGGGAGTGGCACTGGAAGCCGGGAAGTGCCGCAGGTGCAGACACAGTGACAGCGAGTGTCACACAGCATGGCAGGGGGTGTCACACAGGCACAGACCATCAGGGAGTGTCACACAGGCACAGATGTGTGACAGGGTTGTCACACTGCCACACTGTCACACAGACTGTCAGGGAGTGTCACACAGACTGTCGAGGAGTGCCACACATGCACACAGGTGTGACAGGGAGTGTCACACATGCACACACACCTGTACGATTACATGGAACAGAGGTGACACACACAAACTCACACACATGTGACAGTGCACACCTGTGACAATTCACACACATGTGACACTGCCCACACCTGTCACACTGCACACACGTGACAATACACGCTTTCAACAATTCACACACATGTAGCAATCCACATGCCTGTGACAATTCACATGCCTGTGACAATGCACACATATGACAATGCACACACGTGTGACAGTTCACACCTGTGGCACTGCACACTCCTGTGCTGGAGCAGTGCAGGTGGCTCCAGAGGGCAGTGGCTGTGCAGGTGTACAGGGAACCTTTGACCCCACCCCTGCCTTTGTCACCCCCAACCCGCCCTCGTGCCTCAGTTTCCCATCTGAGCAGCACCCGGGTCCTGTCCCTCATGGCGCAGCCACCCCAGCACTGATCACTAATTAACGAATCACTAATCACCTCCCGGGTTAATAATTTCTTTCTCTCCTCCCCTGCACACAGCACCTGTGCCCAAGGACGTTTGCTCGTCCTCCCTGCAGTGATTCCCAGCAGGAATTCCCAGTGATTCCCAGAGATTCCCAGCAGGAATTCCCAGTGATTCCCAGCACTGATTCCCAGCAGAGATTCCCAGCGGGACACCGGTGAGTTCACACCCCCACCGCCACCAGCCTGGGGACACCAGTCCCAGCATTGCCACCAACATCTGGCCTGGAGGGGATGGAGCTGCTGGGGTGGTGGTTTGGGGTCCCTGTGCTCTGTGGGGGGTGGAGGGGATGTAGGGGGTGGAGGGCCCCTTGTCCCTGCCGGGTCCTGTGCCACCCCTGTGCCACCCCTGTGCCACTCCCCCCTCCCATGGCAAAAGCCTGAAGTGTTTCCTGAGCTGAGCACACACCTCGAGAAGGTCCTGGCAGCGCGGGCATCTGGATGGCTCCATGCCAGTGGGATTTTCCTGGTTCCAGGGGCTTCCCAGGAATGCCCCCACCCACCCAGGGCACCACAGCATTACTGCTGCCAGCCTGGCTCAGGAAGAGCCACTCTCCAAGGGATAAAGGGATGTCCCCAGACTGGAGACTCCATGCAGTTCCCTGGCAGTGCTGGCTCAGTCTCCCTCCCTGTCACCTCTGCATCCCCATCTCAGCTCTCCATCTATCCCCCATCCATCCATCCATCCATCCACCCATCCATCCATCCATCCATCCATCCATCCATCCATCCATCCATCATCCATCCATCATCCATCCCTCCCTCCATCCATCCATCCATCCATCCATCCATCCATCCATCATCCATCCATCCATCCATCTGTCCATCTGTCCATCCATCCATCCCTCCATCCATCCATCCATCCATCCCTCCATCATCCATCCATCATCCATCCATCATCCATCCATCCCACCATGATCGAGGCTCTTGAGGTGCTGTGGGTGCTCCCATGGGGACACAGCCCGTTGTCCCTCCCGCTCCCTTTTCACCCTCCCTGGCCCCACCCCAATTGGTGACCCCCTGCTCTACCTCCCCCAGGTTGGAGCCAGAGGGGACCCAGTCCAGACTGATCCCTGTCCCCTGTGGTGTCCCTCACCTGGGCACGGGGCAGACGCGGTGCCAGTCCAGGCTGGAGGGTGCCCGGTAAGGCTGCCTGGGGTAGGGGGGCTGGTGGGACCCTGGGAACCCCCTCCCTCCAGGCTGCAGGGACCAGCGGAGATCAGAGCACCCGGAGGTGCCAGGGTGGCGGTGGTGAGGCCCAGGGGCGGGGTGGCCCTGCCTTTGCTCCTGGGATGGCAGAGGGAGTGCAGGGGGGAGCAGAGGGCACCAGAGCACCCAGCCCGGAGCAGAGCCGGGTCCCTTTAGCTCGCCATGCTCCGGGGGTGACAGATGGGACATCTCTCCCCAGGGTTAGCATGACCGAGGTGGAACCCGTGCTGGACTTCGCATCCTCCGGCAGGACGGGCCGGCGCAATGCCCTGCCCGACATCCTGGGCTCGCCCGCCGGCGTCAGCCCCGCGGACCTGCCCCTCAAACTGGCCGAGATGTCCCTGAGCGCAGGTGGGTGACCAGGAGGAGGGGGGAGGATGTGGGGTGAGCAGGAACAGGGGTTCCCGTGTTCATCCCGTGCTCAGGGATAAGGACACTGAGGGGCTGGAGTGTGTCCAGGGAAAGGAATGGAGCTGGGAAGGGGCTGGAGCCCCAGGAGAGGCAGAGGGAGCTGGAAAGGGGCTCAGCCTGGAGAAAAGGAGGCTCAGGGGGACCTTGTGGTTCTGCACAGCTCCTGACAGGAGGGGACAGCCGGGGGGGTCGGGCTCTGCTCCCAGGGAACAGGGACAGGAGGAGAGGGAACGGCCATGTGAGGTCCAGGTTGGATACTGGGGAAAATTCCTCCATGGAAAGGGTGTTCAGGCATTGGAACTGCCCAGGGAGGTTTGCAGTGCCCATCCCTGGAGATGTCCAAGGAATGCCTGTTCACTGGGCTGGGGACAAGATGGGCATCGGGCACAGCTTGGACTCGATGCTCTTGTAGCTCTTTTCCAGCCTCATTGACCCCGTGATTCCATGCTCTGACCCCACCCAAGACCCTCTCCCCGTCTCTCCCGGCAGGCAGTATGTGCATCATGCAGTCGCCCTCGGCGGAGGCGCCCCCTCCGCAGCCCCCCAGCCCCGAGCTGAAGGACACGTCCTAACCCCGCCCGGGGGGGACATTTGTGACCGGCGGAGGAAGGAGGAGGCTGTGGGGCACCAGCCCGGCTTTCCTGGCTCAGCCGGAGTCCGCTGGGATTTCCTCGGTGCTGCCGCAGCGAGACCCTGGAGCGTCCCCCCGGCCATGGGGGAGCAGCGCATGGAGGGGACATGGAGGGGACCTGCCGTGACCAAGGGGCGATTCCCACCCACGCCCTGGGCCAGGACTCGGGGGGGTGGGATGTTTTGGCCTCCCCGGGGGGAGGAATATTTTTCTTCTGGGGCATTTGGCGGAGCCGAGCCCGGGGGGGTCCCGGGGGGGCCCTCCTGGCCGCAGGAGCAGCCACGGGTGTTTCTTGCTGAGTGTGGTGTTCACTGTGATGTTTTTGGGTACCCCCTCGTCTCCTGGCCTTTCTTTTGGGTGACTCAGGACCCATTTCCAAGTTTTGGGGGGTGAGGTGGGGAAATACAACCCGAGAGCGCCCCAGCCCTTAAGCAAAGCTGCCAGCACGTCTCTGAGGGATCCCACTGAGGAGCAGAGCACCCCAGCGTGGTCCCTGCTCCTGGGGTTGGAGGATGCTGGTGAGTTTGGGGGTGGGGAGCAGGGCGATGCTGTTCGGAGCACCCCCAGCCAGCCGAGCCAGGTCACCCATTGTCCCCACGCTGGATCCTCTCTCGCAGCCCCTGGCGGGGCCAGCCGGGTCCTGCGGCGTTTGGGGATGCGGGGAACACGGAGTGGGGCTTTCCCAAGCTCTGGTCGTGCTCCCCAAATCCTCTGCTTCTGCCAGTGGGCGGGATGAGATCCTCCTGCCAGGGCACTGAGGGACTGATTCCCCTGCTGGCTCTGGGGGTCTCTGGCCACTGGCGGGAGCCAGGCAGGATGGTTGGACGTGGAGCTGGCCTCACCCCATCCATCCACCATCCATCCATCCATCCATCCATCCATCCATC
>WBNO01033542.1:136232-149632 GCA_013400575.1 Peucedramus taeniatus
GGGGGCTGCAGGCGGTGGGGGTCACTGCTGCCTCCGTGGGTGGTTTAGGGGGCTCCGGGGTTTTGTGCACGTGGGGTTGGGCCAGGTGAGGGGGTCTCAGGCTGGGTGAGGGGGTCTCAGGCTGGGTGAAGGGATCTCGGGCTGGGTGAGGGGGTCTCAGGCTGGGTGAGGGGGTCTCGGGCTGGGTGAGGGGTCGCGTCCTTCCCGTGTTCCCCCCCGGGGGTAGCCCTTGGCAGAGGGTGGAGGGATGGGATTCCCCCCCGGGGCACTGGGGGCTGTTCAGGACTCCCCCAGCCGCCGAGCCCCCCATCACCCAGCCCCAGCATGGTCAGGGGGAGTCCCCCACCCCAGAGCAGCCCGGGGAAGGGGAGACAGACACCGGCCCACCCCACCCAGCTCAGGGGCTGGTGGGTGCTGGTCCCGGATCCATCCCTCCTGATCCCCTCTATGCTCCTGCCCCGGGGGCGCACGGAGCCCCCCAGGAGCACGAGCGGGCAGCGGTTTTGGGGTTCACCCTCCCCCAGCACGGGCAGGAGGAGCGCGGGGGTGATGCCGGGGCTGGTGGCTGCCTCGTGCCCCTCCACCCGCGCTCACCCCTCGGTCCCCAGGCGTGGGCTTTGCCACGCGGCAGGTGGCCGGCTTCACCAAGCCCACCACCATCATCGAGCTGGACGGCGACAAGGTCACCGTGAAGACTCAGAGCACCTTCAAGAACACCGAGATCACCTTCAAGCTGGGCGAGGAGTTCGACGAGACCACGGCGGACGACAGGCACGTCAAGGTGAGCCCCCAACCCCGCCCCGTGGCACCCCCGAAAGGCTCCGTGGGCTCTGGGGGATCGCTCCATCAGCCCGGGGCTCCGGGGCTCCATCCTGGCTGCCCGTGCAAGGGGAACGAACACCTCTGTGCCCGCCGGGGCTGCTGCTCGAGCCCGGTCCCGTCCAGGCAGCCCCCCCGAGTCCGTTTTGCAGCTGGGCTGTCCCGGGGGCAGGACGGAGCTGCCGGGGAGGTTGTGCAAGAGCCCGGCTGGCGAGGGCCAGCTTGCTCAAGAGGAGGCCGGCGGCTGTGGTGGGGTGGTGGGCAGTGTCCCTGCTCCGGGGAAAGAGGGACACCACAGCTCTTTTTTGAGCCCACTCCCGTGCTGAGCCCGCTCTGTACCTGCCCTCCCAAGCAGGCAGCGCTGCAGGGATGGAGCACCGGGACAATCTCAGCTGCTCGGTCCCTCTCCAAGGGCTCATCCCAGGCCTGCGGGTCCCTGGGGAGTGCCAAACGTCCCAGGCCAGCCTGCTCCTCTCTGTAGGAGCAAGGAGAAAATCACCTGGAGAGAGCAGTGTCTTTCCTGGCCTCTCCCACCCTGCAGGGACATTTTCCCTCGAAGGAGGGGCCCAGCTCCTGATTTTTCCTAGATTCCAGTTGCCGCTCCATGCACGGAGCAGCTGGCAGCTCTGAGCCCCACACCCAGCCCGGGGGGCACCTCAGGAGGAACCTGGGGGCTCTTTGTCCACAAACCCCTTTCCTGGCCCCAGAGCAGGAAGCACAAAGGGCTGGGCTCGGAGTGAGGCTCGGCGGGGGAAGGGGCTGAGTGTGAGGTCCCTCCCTGCCGTGCTCCCTCCCTCCTGCCCCAGCTCCTGGAAGCCGTTCAAGCAGCAGAAACGTGTGACTGGCCCGGAGCTGCTGCCACAGCCCGGGACGTGCCCTTGGGGTGTCCCTCGGCCGGGGCCAGAGGGCACGTGATGGGTCAGCGGGGCCAGGACGGCTGCCCGAGGCACGGGGCTGGACGGGATGGGGCAGGTGGGGTCAGCCATGGGGTGCCAGGAGTTGTGGAGCACCCAGGATAGCGTGGAATGGTTTGGGTTGGAAGGGACCTAAAAAGTTCATCCAGTGCCACCTCTGCTATGGCAGGGACACCTTCCAGGGTCCCAGGCTGCTCCAAGCCCCAATGTCCAGACTGGCTTTGGTCACTTCCAGGGATCCAGGGGCAGCCACAGCTGCTCTGGGCACCCTGTGCCAGCCCCTCCCCACCCTCCCAGGGAGGAATTTCTCTCACGGTATTCCATCCATCCCTGCCCTCTGGCTGTGGGACACCCAAACCCTGCGGACAGCAGCTGAACTTTTGGACAGCTGAGCAGTGGGGCGACCCAGCTATGGGGAGAATTGGGGTCTGAGGGAACACCCAGAGCCTTGTGGAGATCTGGGGCTGGGGCACACCTGAGCTCTGGACAGACCCAAACCATGGGGGCACCCGAAGGGCAGCTCCCGGCTCTGGAGGGGCCGGGGGACACAGGGCAGGATGGGGACAGGCAGGTGGTGCCAGTGCTGGTGCCAGTGCCTGTCCCGGCACAGCCGTGCCCTGCCAGCCGTGGCCGGCGCTGTCACAGTAACCTTGGCACGGGCCGGGCTCTCGGGGGCTGAGTCAGCAGCGGCGCTGTGCAAACAGCAGCGCGGCGAGCACAGGCGCCTTTGCTGCATCAGCCGCTCCAAAAACCCTCGGCGGGCCCGGCAGGGCAGGGAAGCTTCGGCTCCAAGCCCCGGACCCCGCCCCGCCTCTCTGTCCCCGCCGGAGCCGGTGAACCGCGCTTGGGAGCGCGGCCGGGACAGGTCCCGGTGGCCCCGGAGCGGGACGTGGCCGTGGGGCGGCGCTCCCTGTGCTGGCCCCGGGGCACGGAGGGCAGGGTGACCTGGGGTCCCAGGGGGGCAGCCGGGGCCGTGACCCAGTGCAGGATCCAGGCTGGGCTGAGCGCGGCTGGCCCAGCCAGGCGGGGATGGTGCCAGGTGGGCATCCCCACAGCGGCACCCCCGGGCTGATCCCGAGCCCTGCGGGGCTCCGGGGACCCCCCTGAGGGATAAAGCCCGGAGAGGAAAGTAACAGTGGGCCTCAATCCCTCCCTGCAGTCCTTGGTCACACTGGATGGAGGCAAACTCGTCCACGTGCAGAAGTGGGAGGGGAAGGAGACATCGCTGGTCCGGGAGCTGAAGGATGGGAAATTAGTTCTGGTAAGAAATCGGTTTTATTCTGACGTTCCCACCTCAGAAATGGTTTTATTCTGACGTTCCCACCTCGGAAATGGTTTGAAGTGGGAAGAGCTCAGCTCAGAGCTGGGCAAGGCAGCACTAACTCTCCCCACCTCTCTGCCCCCAGACTCTCACCATGGGCAACGTCGTCTCCACCCGAACCTACGAGAAGGCGACATAGACGCTGTCCCAGGTCCCCTGCCTGTCACCCGGTGCCACATCGTCCCCACCTCCTGGCCCCGTGCCAGGCACGGCTTCCCTGGGCTCGGAGCCGCTGCCCCACTGGGGCCGCCCCCGGCCCCGCCCGGCGCCTGCAGGGGCTCGAGGGGCTTGGGTGGTGGTTTCATGGTTTGTTGTTGGGTTATTTTTTAAATGATAGTGGGAAAAGTCACATGGAAAAATAATAAACGTGTTGTTACAGCTCTGTGCTCGGTTTACTCGGGAAAAGGCGTTTTTGGCACGTGCCCACCCACAGGGATGGCAGGGATGGGGTTAATGGCCAGTGGTCCCAGTAGCCCATCGCAGCCTCTTTTCCAGCTGCGGGGATCAGTTCTTGCCGGCCATGTGCTCTCCGGGAATGCCCCTCCCAGCCAAGCCAATCCCCCGGGGCAGGAGGGAGCCCCACAGCCCCAGCCAGAGGTGCAGGCTGCCCTGGAACCAAGGTCCTGAGCTCTTGTGTCCGGGTTTGGGAAGGGAAATGGCCCCAGAAGGGGATGCAGCCATGGGCAGCTGGGGCAGGAAGCACAGGGAAGGAAAAAGGGGTAAGGGGAGGCTGCAGCAGCAGTCCCAACTCCCCTGCCCTGCCAACAGCTGCCAACCCCATTCCCTGCAGAGCCAGAGGAGGGGCAGCTCCTTCCTCCTTCACATCTGTCCCAGCAGGGCCGAGCTGCTCCTGGCACCCTTCCCCTGCCATCCCTTGCCCTGACCTTCAGCTCCAGTTACAAGATTTATGCTCCCTCCAGAAGGCTTCTCCCATGGGTTACTCACCACACACCCCCTTCCCACCCCAGGGAACCTGGGGAAGGAGCCAGAACTTCCCAAAAAAACTTCTCCCATCTCCTCCACGCAGCCAGCACTGGTCTCCCCCTGCCCAAGATCAGGTGTGGAGGGTACAGAAGAAAGGAGCTGGTACAAAGTACAGCTGGAGAGAGCAGAGATTTATTTTCCATCCCTTTCAAGGTAGCAAACACTCCTCAGTTCATGTTTACTCCCAGTATCTCCACTCCCCCATTTGCTCCTTGCTCCTCTAATCCTGGTGTTTGCAGAGGGACCAGGGCAGGTTTGCAGCCCAGAGCTTTGTGCCAGGGGTTGTGGTCCCACCACAGCACCCAGCAACACCAAACCCTGTCCCCACCACCATGTGGGCCTGGCTGTGCCACCCCAACCTCTGCTGTCCCGCAGCTGTCACAGGAGCTGGCAGTAGCTCCAGCAGGACACCAGGCTGGCACAGCAGGGGTGCCCAGCAGGGTGTCATGAGCCTGTGCTGGCAGCAGCTGTGAGACAGAGGGGCAGCCTGTGCCCCAGGTGACAGAAGACAGCTGGTAGCAAGGTAAACATGTGTAACACCACGTTACTTTGAAATAAACTCCTTGTCCCTGGAGCTGCTGATCCCTGCTGGCTGCTCCAGGGAGTGGCCATGGCAGCAGCCCAGCCTGCCCTGCTCACCCCAGGGCTACTTCTTGTGCTTCTTCTTCTTCTTCTTGGAAGCCTTGCTGGGTCTCCTGGAGTGCTTGGGCCTCTTGCTGGAGGGCTGAGCTCCATCACTGTCCGAGGCTGAGCTGTCTGAGTCTGACTCCGAGGACTGCTTGGCCTTGTACTTCTTCTTCTTCTTCTTCTCCTGGGAAAACACAGGAAAAGCCTGGGAAAGTGGGAATGCTCTCCCCGGAGCTCGCCAGGGCAGTATGAGCCCTTCTGGACCTGTTCCTGCATGGAAAGGGCACTGTGCCCCAGGAGGCAGGAGTCAATCACCACTGCCAGCCCTCAGCTGCAGGGGCAGGGCACAGAGCATGGCAGGAATCGGAGCAGAGGGGCAGCAACATGGAATTCAAGGCTGGAAAACTGGATAATTAATGGAAGGAAAGTTCTTGCTCTTATTCCGTTATTTCATTGTTCTTTATTAATAAAAGTTGGAAGGATGAAGCTTTTTTGCCCAAAAATTTGGGTTCTAAGCCAGCCATGAGCACCATCCCTGCAGCCCCAGCCCAACACCAGCCCCCAGCCTGCCAGGAGCACTGGAGCATCCAAACACTCCCAGCTTCAGGCAGGAGAGCCCAGCAGAGCAGCAGGACGAGGTCAGTGCCCTCCTGCAAGATGTGGCTCCTTGCACAACCCCCTAAAGATTTCACCATCCCCTCCTCTTTCCTAACTTCCTCTGTGCCCCTTCCTGCTCATCAATTTCCTCTGCACCCCTTCCTGCTCCCCAACTTGCCACTGCACCGTGTCCTGCTCCCCAATTTCTCCTGAACCCCATCCTGCTCTTCATCTTCCCATTGTACCCCTTCCTGCTCCCAAATTTTCTCTGCACCCCAACTTGCCACTGCACCCTGTCCTGCTCCCTAATTTCTCCTGAACCCCATCCTGCTCTTCATCTTCCCATTGTACTCCTTCCTGCTCCCCAATTTCCTCTGCACTCCAACTTCCCACTGCACCCCATCCTGATTCCTTCATACACTCTCCTGCTTCAGAGTTTTCCTTGCACACCCTCCTGTTCCCAAACTTCTCTTCCACCCTCCTCTGCTGCTCTCTCCCCCATACTGTGCTTTTGCAAAGCCCTGAACCAAAAGCTCCAGAATGACCCTCTGCAGCAAGAGAACAGCTGGTGTTGGAATAAAGCCCATGAGGAACTCTTAAATGGATCTACAGCCCCCAGTGTGAGGCGTGTGACAAAGCAGCAGGCAGAGATTACCCTGAGATCAGGCCTGGGGGGCACTGGGATCAGCCCAAGGCAGACCAGCACTGTTTAATGATGCAGGATGGCAATCTGGGGTATTTAATCAGGACACAGGCCTGGGGAGAGGATCTGATTGATGCCAGGGTTCATCCTCTGCATCCCCTTCCAGCAGGGAGCAGGAATGCTGCCAGCAACTCCCAAGAGCCTGTCAAAGCCCATCCTGCAAAAACTCAGGTGTTCCCTCCCCTTGGCTCTGGGAAGTGAAGGGAAGCAGGTGAATGGGCCTCTAAAATAACTGCACCTTGCACATGGTTAATGCACAGCTGCAGCTTTCTGGCCCAGCACAGCAGCACCAGGCTCCAACAAGGATCCACCAACTCTAGCCATGGCCAATCAGTGCCTGAGAGACTTTTCTGGCAAAAGGCCCTGAGGATCAGGGAATGGTTTGGGTTGGAAAGGACCTGAAATCCCATCCAGTTCCAGCTCTGTGCCATGGCAGGGACACCTCCCACTGTCCCAGGCTGCTCCAAGCCCCAGTGTCCAGCCTGGCCTTGGGCACTGCCAGGGATCCAGGGGCAGCCACAGCTGCTCTGGGAATTCCATCCCAGCCCCTCCCCACCCTCCCAGGGAACAATTCCCAAGATCCCATCCATCCCTGCCCTCTGGCAGTGGCAGCCATTCCCTGTGTCCTGTCCCTGCAGGCCTTGTCCCCAGTCCCTCTGCAGCTCTCCTGGAGCCCCTTTAGGCCCTGGGAGGGCTCTGAGCTCTCCCTGGAGCCTTCTCCTCTCCAGGGGAGCACCCCCAGCTCTCCCAGCCTGGCTCCAGAGGGGCTGAGCAGGAATTTTTGCCCTATTTGAGGACTCAAGGAAAGAAACCAAGGAGGGTTTCAGGGAGCAGAGATGGCCACTGAGGTGACCAAAGCCCTGGGCCAGGCTTGGACAGCCCCAGTGAGGAATGTGGCCCAGCAAGCTCAGCTCAGGGCTCTGACTAACCCAGCTTTTAAGCACCTGTGCCCAAACTGGATTGGGTGTCCAAGCACTGGGCCCAAGGGAAAAAGGAAAGGAGCTGGCAGCTTATTTTAATCAAACAGAACTCTTTTAGGGAGGTAGAAGAGCAAAGACAACACTCAGAGCTGAGAATTCAGCAGAGTCCTCTGGGGTTCCAGGGAAAGGAGCAGAGGATGGAGTGGCTCCACACCCACCAGACCCTTGGCACATTTTATCTGCATAACAGCAAATAATGTCACCCAAAATTGAGTCTGTTTTCCTGTGGGGTAACAACAGACTCACTGCAAAGTTCGTGACCCACAGAGGAAAGGCAGAAGCAAATCCTCCCAGTCCTAAGAGGATGGGAAGGAGTTAAATCCTCCAGAGAAGGGGATGCAGCAAGGAGAATTTTCTCAAGCTTTTCCAGCCTGTGCACATGGTGAGAAAGTTTGACAAGACCTTCACAACTAAGAGTTTCATTCCAGAGGTTGGGAAACTTTCTCAGGATGTGAGGGCTGAAGGCAAGACAGGATGTCACACATGCTCCTGGGGATGGAGCAGGGGACAAAAAAGCACACATGGGCATTGTGCTGCCTGAAAAAAAAATCAACAAACCCTCACTCTCCCCTTTTCGGGAGAAATTAAGATCACTCCAAGAAAGACAAATTCATTTTCTGGCACACAGTGGGGTTCTTGAGGTGTCCTGTGCAGGGCTAGGAGCTGAACTAAGTCATCCTTGTGTGTGTTTTTTCCAACCCTGGATATTCCATGACTCTCTGATTCTTCCAGTCAAGCAAATCAGCACAGCCTAGGCTGGGAGTGCAGCAAGAAACAAGGAGAGCTGAGCATTCCCAGAGGAAAAAATGTGGCTACTTCATGGCTAGAAGGGCTTTGGAGCAGCCTGGGACAGTGGAAGGGGCCTATGGCAGGGGTGGCACTGGATGGGATTTAAGATCCTTCCAATCCAACCCATTCCAGGATTTTATGATTTTCAGCAGCAGGAGGCAGCACTGCTGCAAAATCCTCCTGCATGAGCAGCATCTTGCCCCAGACCCTTCCTTCACTCCAACATTCCAGCCCTGGGAGATAAGCCCTGCACTGACACCAGGGAACTCAGGGTGCAGGGGATGTTCCCAGCCCAAGGATTGCCAGCAAAGCCCAGGTTTGTGCCTGCAGGGACAGCCCCGAGCTGCCAAGTGCCCTCCAGCCATGCTGGATGGGGCTCAGCTCAGCTCAGCTCTGGGCATTGCACAGCTCTGGCACACCCAGCTCAGCTCAGCTCTGGGCATTGCACAGCTCTGGCACACCCAGCTCAGCTCAGCTCTGGGCACACTCAGCACTCCAAACACTGCATTTTGGGGGAATGTTTGGAGAGGATTTGGCCCAAGCAGCTCCCAGTGCAGAGGGCTCCCAGCACACAGAGCTGCACTTCATGGTTCCTTGCACATCCTGCCCCACCTATGCAAGTAGCACAGCAGAACCCAACAAAAGTGCTCCAGAACCTCTCCCAAGCCCCTGCAGGTGCAGCCAGCAGGGCAGCAGCAGGCTGGGCTGGAGCCTGTGTGCTGGATTTCATGGAATTCCTTCCCTACTGCTCCAATAACTCCGCCAAGAGGGGCCCCTCCAGCACTCCAGGCTCCCTCTTGTCCTTTGTGAGGAAATTGCTTCAGGCTGTGCTCTCAGGATGTTACAACAGCTCATTCCTCCTAAAGGTATTTGGGGTTGAGATAAGAGGGGAGTGCCCAGAACTGTCCAAGAAGTTGAAATATTTTTCACCAGACCCTTCTGAGGAATTAAGATCCTATTTCAAGACTTTGTGTCTTGTCCTTGCAAAAAACTGGAATGGATTCCTAATGTCTGTCTGCATCCCCAGAGGTGTGCCAGGAATCCTTCTAGGCTTCTTAATTTTCTTCATTATCCTCATTCCACCAGCCAATTTAATTCCAAACAAGATTCACTACATCAATCTAAAAGTGTTTTTGCATCCTTTGTTGGAGGAGCAGTCAGAATGAAGCTGAGGAGAAGAACCCAGCCTAGAGCCAGTAAATAAAGACAGCCAGATTCAGAAAAATTTCAATTAATACAATGTGTGAAGGGATGTGCCCTCTTAATGCCATGGAAGAACCAGTAAAACCAGTATAACTGAGGATGGACCAAGGCTGGAGGAGCCACAGGTCACAGAACAAACACACTTAGGTGTGGTTTTAACAGGAAGATCTGGAAATCCTCCACGAGGTGGGGAAAAGAGCAGCAAAGTCATAAAAAAGCCCCAATCCCAAAGGCCATCCAAAATCACCTCAGGGATGAGCTGTTCCATGTGGAATAAAGCTTGTAAGGAACTTGGAGATAGATCCAAACCCCCAAATTTGAGGTTGTGTGAGCAGAGGATGGGATAAAACTGGAGAACTTCAATCCAAGGGGCTATCCCTTAGTCAGCACTGCAGGTTTTTTCTTGGAAGACAAAGGCAGCAGGATCAGAAGGGCTCAGCCATTCCCAGCCTCCTGCCTCCCACACAATCCCAGCAGGGACACTGCTGTTCCCACAGGAGCTCCTTCACCCCGTGACCCCAGGAGGAGAAGGGACACAGAGCCTGAGCCTGCCCAGCTGTCCCACACAGGCTCCAGGGCTCATCCCTGGCACAGCACCACGGAATCCTGGAACTGTTTAGGTTGGAAAAGCCCTCCAAGATCAACCAGTCCAACCACGGCCCCAGGTGCCACACCCACGTGGTTTAGGAGGGATGGGGACTCCATCACTGCCAGGACAGTTTTATCAACCCTTTCTGTGAAGGATTTTTTCCAAATATGTGAATGGAAGACAGGGTATAAAAAGGGAAAAGCAGACAAGGGAGCAAAAACTTCAAAGAGAAGTCAGGGGGGCAGCGGGGAGAACCCCTCCATAAACCTTCCAAACCAGACTGCTGAGATGGCATGGAAGTCAGGAGTGGTGTGAAGCAGAGATGGGGTCAGAGCAGGTGCAATCTCCCTGCCTTCTCCTGGTCCAGGGGAGAGTAAACATGGGAATTCTGGACCAGTGGCTCAGTGTTTGCTGGTTTTTACTTTGCACTTCAGGGCAATCTTGCCCTGTTCTGGGAAAGAGGAGAAAGGAGCAGCTACACACTTTTGTGTTGGAGGTACAAGGATGGGAGAGAACAGCCATGTTATTGGTCTGTCAGGCTGCACACAAGTGGAAAACCTTTAAATGTCTATTTTTTCTAACTTGCTGTGGGTTGAGCAGTGCCTACCCCAAACCTTCCTCAGCACAACTTGAGGTTGTTTGCTCTCACCCCACCCCTCATTCCCTGGGAGCAGAGCCCGACCCCCCCTGGCTGTCCCCTCCTGTCAGGAGTTGTGCAGAGCCACAAGGTCCCCCTGAGCCTCCTTTTCTCCAGGCTGAGCCCCTTCCCTGCTCCCTCAGCCTCTCCTGGGGCTCCAGCCCCTCCCCAGATCCATTCCCTGCCCTGGACACCCTCCAGTGTCTCCCCTTCTCCCTCCATCACCCATTTCCTCAGGGATTACAGGAGACAGGACAGGGCTCAGTGCTGCCACCCAAGGATGTGTCACTGTCACACCAGTGCCACTCCCACACTGAGACCCGAATCCAGCTCCTGCCTGTGAATACTGTGGGGATCAGGCAGGAGGGAAAACAGGAGCTGGGAACCACTGGGAAGGCAAGGTGAAAAAAAAGGGGGTGAGGATCTTGGAGTGTCTCAAGAGAAGAATCTTTGGGAAGAGGAGAAAAGAAACTGCAGAAACTGCAAGGAAACATCAGAGCCAGGAAAGCACAAAATGCTGATCCTGAACAAACAAATATTAAATTTATTGCTCTGACACTCAGTGGAGATGGAATCCCTTCAGAGCTGGCAGCTCCCTCCTCTCATTTAAAAACCCCAGGGCCACATTGGTGTCACACACATGGGAGGGGACAGGTCAGTAAGGAGATTGTCCCTGAATCCAGGGAGCTATTTCCACATGCTGTAAATCCCCAGAGCTCCAGGCAAGCAGGGGAGCACATGGTGGCTCCCAGACAACATCACAGCAGGCACTCCAGACTACAAGGGAACCATTCATCCCCAGGATCCCACATCCTGCCTCCAAAAAAGCTCAAAGTTTTATTATTCCAGCTCTGGAAAACATCTGACAACTTTTGATGTCACCCTTGAGAAGGAAGGGAGATCAAAGGAACAAGGAGATTTCAAGGAAAGCTATTAATCCACCAACCCAAAAAAAAAAATCAGGAACAAATTCAGGACAGTGACCCACATTTCCTGTAGTGTCAGCAGGGCAAGACTCCACTGGGAATCCCCATCCTGGTGGATGGGCAGGGGTAGGAGAACAAGCTATTTGTGCACTTCTTTGTGCAATTTTTCCCAAAAACATTTAAATAACTTGAGCCTTTTCTGCCTGTTGCCACTCTCCACGAATACAGAGAGGCCACAGAGCTGGAAAGAAGAGGAAAAATAGAGAAAGGGGTTTGGAAGAGTTAATTAAAAGTGGGGCTGATTGAAGTGTTTATTTATGGAAGTCTTGAACTGGATTGTGGCTGCTCCTGGATGTGTCCCAGGCCAGGCTGGATAGGGCTTGGAGCAACCTGGGACCATGGCAGTGGTGGGATGGGATTTAAGGTCCCTTCCACCCCAAACCCTCTGGGATTCTGTGAATACTCATCCCTCAAT
Organism: Peucedramus taeniatus; assembly: GCA_013400575.1. NCBI lineage: Eukaryota > Metazoa > Chordata > Aves > Passeriformes > Fringillidae > Peucedramus > Peucedramus taeniatus. The sequence continues at coordinate 147,797 of WBNO01033542.1, forward strand.
AAACCTGACCACCAAAAGCTCCTGGCTTGGCTTCAAGTCTCACCTGTGTTTTATTTTATCTCGTCCTGCTCTGAGCCAGAGGTCAAACACAGCCTGGGAAATGTTTCTGATCTGGTGCCATTTTCACAGGGACAGAAATTGCTCTGGAGCCTGGGAATGCTCCCTGTGCAAACACAGCCTGGGATTTTCCCCCAGAGTGTGCAGATAAACCCAATTCCCACAGCTCTGGCAGGGTCAGGATACTCTGGAGCCAGCAGGGCACCGAGACCAGATCAAAGGAAGGTGTGAGGGCAGCAGAAAGGAGGAAAACAGGAACCACAGGAATTCAGGACACTGAAGCAATGCCTGTAGAGCCTCACAAAGACCAGGAAAAACAATAATCACCTTTTTCTCACTCTAAGAATATCTTTTGAGGGCTGTGTGTTGTAGCACAAAACCAGCTTGAAGGGAACTTGACAGTAACAGGAGAAAACCCAAGAATGAGTAAGAAATCTGCAGAGGAGGTTCCTGTTTTGCTACAAAACCTTCCCAAAACTGAGGCATCTTCTCAGCCCACACCTGGCTACTCACACCCACCTTGCTGGAGTAACTCAGTTATAACTACAGAGCAAATTTCCATCCCCCATGTCCTTCTCCAGGCCAGCCAGAGGCCACCTTGTACCTTTTTCCTCTTTTTTGAAGACTCCTCAGCCTGGCTGATCTTTTTATCCCCTTCATGTCCTGCTGCTGCCCCCTCCTCTTCCTCCTCCTCAGGAATGAGGCTGTATTTGGTTCCTCCAGGCTGCATGAAACACTCCTTGGCAAAGTGACCTGGGAAAAAAAAGGTGTTTGAAGGAACAACCCAACGCCTTTCCCCCTTTTTTTTTTTTGTTCTTTTTTTAACAAATGCATTTCTTACACCTGAAGTGCTGCCAAGGCTCTTTTGATTATCAGTCACAAGGAGAAAATCTACACTGGACATTTTTTATCCTGAAATTTCAGCTGGTTGAACATGCCCTGATTAAACAGGACAGGGAACAAACACAACCCAGGTCATTCTGGAGGGATTAGTTAGGCAAAAAAGAAAATATTCTTGTCTCAACAAGTAAAAATCTGTCTCTGCAGGGGCTTAAGCAGCCCAGAAAAGAATGGGGGAAAGGTAAATTGGTGTGATTTGCACCTGGAAAATGAGCTAAAGCCACAAAGAGAGAGAGATTCAGCTCTTCTGGTTTTACCCTTTCTACTCTGGAGACATCAAAGTTGACCTACTAAGAGCTGCAGAGGAAATTTGGAGAGCTGGCACCTGCTGTTAGGAGGAGACACCATTATTAAAAGCAGATTGGAAACAGGCATAATCCTGGGTTTTGGGGTTTTTAAAATAGTGTTTTATACATAATAGTTCTTTAAATAGTAACAATTCTTTAAAATGATATTTTAAGGATACTTCTCTACAACTACAGACCCCACACTCATCACTGATCTCGTCCAGAATAGCACAAGCCCCATTAACCACTTCCTCTAAACAACACAAGTAGGGCACAGCAAAAACTCCTGCACAAAAAAAACCAAAACAACCCCCCCAAAAAATAAAACCAAACAAAACTACTTTGCACCTCAGCAACTTGAATAAATCTACTGAAAGGCACCATAACATCATCTCCACACTGCTGAACCAGGCAGGACATCATTTCAGCAGGGCACAAATATGGTTTTAGCTCTAAAACACAGCTCCAGTGTCCCACCAGCTGAGCTGGAGCTTCCATTGATGGTTATTGACAGTGGGATCACATGGTGAAGGTTGGTGCGCTTCTTAAAAACCAAAATCAGAGTAATTATCCCAAATGGGACTCAGCAGTG
>WBNO01033546.1:0-20846 GCA_013400575.1 Peucedramus taeniatus
GTACTTAGTTGCCAGCTGGGGTTAAGCCGTGACATATACATACACTCAGAAAAATGTCTTCATCCATCAACATTTCTCACTTATTCAAATGCCACTGACCCACTTACAGGAAGTTATTTTCTTGAAGTACTTGCATTACCTTGAAGTAGCCAGGCACTTTTCATTCCATTAACACTTAAGACAGGTGTTAGGAAAATCTACAGGACTATGTTTTTTATAACTAACTGATAACAGAGATAAGCCACATCAAGAAGTCTAAAACCCCTGACTCCAGATTCAAAGAGTTGTTTTTTTGGTTTGGTTTGGGTTGGGTTTTTTTTTTTTTTTTTGGTTGGTTTGGGTTTTTTTTTTTTTTTTTGGTTTTTTTTTGGTTTTATGGTTTATTTGGAGGGATGTTTGTTTGTTTGTTTGTTTGTTTGTTTGTTTGTTTGTTTTTACCCCCTGTAACTGTCCTAGTACTTAGAGATCTTTTAAAAGAAGAGAGCTAGAATACTAAATTTGTGCTAAATTTATGAGGTACCAACAGAATCACAACAACAATTACTCTGTAATTATTTTAATATCCCTCCTTAGGTAACAGAAAGGACTGCAGTGCTAGACAGTCAAAAATGAAATTGCTTTAGTTATGCTCTTACACAAAAGTAGGTCTCATTATGTAAATCTTCCTTCTCTCTTTGACAGAAATACATGTATAGGTTTCTAGGTTAGTACTACACAATATTCCATCTCAAACATCAACACCATATAGAACATAAAATAAATAGGTTATTGATTAGATGATGAACAAGTACTTTTTTTAGATGTGTCAGTGTGTGTGCTTTATCCATATGAACTGAATTTACTTCTACCTTCTTCTTCTGCAACTGACCAGTTTCCAATTCCTTCTACACTACAGAGTAACTGAAAGATTAGTCTTGTACAAGAAAAAATAAATATAAAAAAACCCATAAAAAACATGACACAAAGCTACATAATGTTTTTATATTTACAATCAAGTTACTTAATATTCACAAGTAGCATATATTTTTTTAATACCAACATTAAGAAAAACAATAATTACCTCTGTTACGCTCTTTTTTTTAAGAGAAACAAGACCACAAAAATAGCATAGCTGTGACAGTTTCCAGTTCTGTACTACTGCTGCTATCAAACAGACAGCCTTTATTTTACAAACTCAAAAAAAAAATGCTGTTCAGTTCATTCAGTTGCCAAGCAAACAAAATCCTCCTGCTAGCCTTCAGTTCACACACCACCTCTCACCTTTCTTTCCTTCATCTACTCACCCCCAAAAACATTGCTCTCTCTGAGCTTGGCCTGCCTTTGAGCTGGGACTGCCTTAAGTTGGGAATCATACTTTATCACATTCACAGCTCTGTGCTACTATTTCTCAAAGTAAAGGGGGATAATTTCCTAAGTCTTTAACATCAAAACACAATCTTATCAAAAAGGACTAAATGTGGTCCTTGATTACAGAATGGAGAAGTGAGAAAAAGGAGAAGTGATTCTGTCATTTTACATCACATTTTTGAGTTACACCTATTCCTCCTGCCATTGCACTGAGTAGAAATACTCCTAAAGGGGTTTAAATTGCCATAAAAAAGCTTGGATAGAAACAACCTTCAGGTTGCAATACAAAGATGTGTAGCTGGAGCAAGGATTACATCAGACCCTATCCACTGTCTGTTCCCCAAGAGCCAGTGAAGAAATGCAGGTTCTTATAATATTGTTTATTTGTCACTATATCAAAAACCACTATCCACGTATGTATTTTGTATGTTTCATGAAGACATTAAAGTAGTATTTAAAAACAACTGACTCATCAGTAAGCATTGACATGGCCATCTATGAGGTCACAAAATTTAAGATTTTAAAATTAGCAACTTTCAAAGTACAACAGTATAGACTACATTATAATGCTTGTTGTGATGGTGCAGTAGGAATCAAATATTTTGTGCAATGAGTGTTCACCAAATTGCATTCTTGTTATATAAATTTAATGCCAGGCTAATATTCTGTCTTGTAGAAATCATTAGACATCAGGAAAGGAGCAACTGTGCTTTTTAAGTAGAGACTTAGCTCTTTGGATTACATCTGTATCTTCTTACACATCTTACATTTTTATAGTCTACAGAGCAAAAATCTAGAATGAATATTAGAACTTCTTATTTTATGCTTGAGTGACAACTGGGTGCTTATAGACCAGGTGGATTTTTAGCTGATTTATTTAATTTTGAATTTTGAATGTTCTCTTTTTTTTAAACTCGTATAACACATTTATTAACTAAAAAAATAAAAACACCCAAGGAACAGAAATACCAGAATAATATTCAGTGAGGCTTTACCCAGAAAAGGGTAATCATCAGCTTTGTGAATCCTATATTTGTATAAGTCCATATAGGTACAGGCATTTGGAGCAACATACAAAATAAGTAGTCACATGTGGGTGTACTATCCCCACCTCTTTCTTCCAGAGCCACATTACAGATGTTGTGAGACTAGGACTGCTTGCAGTGTAGTGCTCAGACATAATCTGGAAGCACCATGTGTAACTGTTGAATTTAGGACAATCTGACAACCTTCTTAACACCTCACTCCATTCAAAAGAGCAATTGGAATAATGATTTTAAAGCAATGAATTGTAATATAGATTTAGTTAGTTACATTTTGATGACAGTTTCAATTATTTTCTGCTCACAACAGTCACAACTTGGAATGATGACCTATAAACCCTTTTTTAGAGTAGTCATTCTTCCCATAAAAAGGGAAAACTTACTTTACTTAATAATAGTCACCTAAGGGTTAGGCATCTGAGACCAATCTGGCTTAAAATCTAACAAAGTACGTGTCTCAGTATGACAAGCAGCTAATAATCAATATCCTTCAGGCAGGATTCCCTAGTTTTAACCACCTATGTGTGTGTTAGCTGTGTTGCCTGCATTAGACAAGCTCTTTCCATTGTAAATGAAAAGACATGAGTATCTCCAAATAGGACTTTATCTTGCTTGTTTTTATGGTGGAAAGAATTGCCCTTCAGATGTGCCCACCATATTTTAATTAGAACTTGAAACAGATAAATAGCACATAAAACCTTTAATCAGGCAGTTATGATGTGTTTTTCAGTTCCTTTACTCATCTTAATGCAATGCAAAGCAGCAAAATAAGAAAGCAGTTGTGCCTTATGGTGCAAATCTTTCTAAACTGTGTTAGAAGGCTGTTTACTTTGATTACAGGTGAGCATTTAATGCAGTTTGCTTTTGACTATAGCTCTGTTCTGTTGTAAGAGCAAGTAAATTCAAAATATATTCATCATCTTTAGCCCCTAAACTCTTATTCTTTTTTTTACCAAAAGTCCTCCAGCAAGCCTTACTAATCTCATTCCTTGACCTTGACAATGAAAAAGTTGTTTTTCAAAGTTCAAGGGTTTTGCCAGTCAGCTACTGTCATTTTGTTTTCCACACCAAGTGGCCTTTAGCTAAAGCTATATCCCACTGCAGTCCTGAGACCTTAATTGTTGCTTCTGGCTGCAGCTCATCCAGTTAATTTTTCCATTGCACTTAAACGAGGTATGGTTTGGGTTTTGGTTTGTTTTTTTGTTGCTGTTTTGGTTTGTGGTTCTTGTTTTTTGTGGTTTGGTTTTTTTTTTTAATAGGAACTGCTTTTGACTGGTGCTTTAAGGTGCTGTGTCAGCTGATCCCTTAACTTGTCCCAGTTTTAGGAAGTTCTGCAAAGAGTTTTCTTTGCTTTTAAAGTTTATAGTTTTGTTTCCGCTAAATCTTTTTTGCCTCATGAATTTCCAGAGTTTTACTTCTGCTGTGTTCTGAGAAAAATAGAAAAGCTGGTATTTAATTTATTGTTTGAATCCGAACCTCGGTTTTCATGTTTATAGGAGGCTGTTGGCCATCTAGTCCCGTGCAATTTTTAGATATGTACATAGATAAGGTGAGCCCTCTTATGGAGTCAGTTCTTCCCTAATATTAAAGAACAGTGTAGGAATATCTCTTAAAAATTCAAGGCTTAATTAATTAATTTTTTAAATTAGCAACCTTTCTGTATAAAATTTAGATGAAGCTGCTAAGGCTATCCGGCTTTGCAGAAGTGAAATGAGTGAAAATTTAAGTATAATAAATTTGCTTTATTTGAATAAAATTAACTGAATTATGGGTATGCTGATAAAAGTTTTCTAGCAGAAGTTGTTATTTTAAAATCTTACTATGTGCCTAGTAAGAAAATGAAAGCTATATCTTTATGAAATTGGAATATCTTGGATGCTTAGTGCTTTGTATTTGAAAGCAGGCAAGTTTGAAGTTGTTATATTAGTAACTTATCTATGGGGACTTGGTAATAAAAGCTAATACAAATTCAGTTTAAATGAGTGTAGCTAATAGCAGATAATCTAATGTTTTAGATATGCCATAAAAGTTAGTGTGTTTGGTAGTTTAGGAAGTCTAAAAGCTATGAAGAGGAGAGAAGCATATTTCTCTTAAGAAATATGTTTCTCCATAATTTGTTTACTAACATGAAGCTATGCTTTCTGCTAGGGCATTTTAGAGTAAACAAGCAATCAGGCTGGAACTTTGATTCTAGTAGTTAAATAAATTTAAGATTGCTTTTTTATTTCTACTGGATGAAACCTATAACATCCTCTAAGAATCCTGAGGTGAGTAGTGCAGACTGAATGCAGCAAAGAAACAAGTGTTACTACTTGCTACGACTGAGTTGTAGCTAGTCAATGTCTGAACTGACAGCCAAGATTTTAGAGCCTTAAACATTGGTCCTGGAAAAAAGTGATCAGCCATCACTACGCTCTGGGAAGGTAGCCTCATGAGAAAAACAAATTTCCACTCTTTATGTTCTTATTTGACTTCCTTTCTGCTATACTAATAGCACATAGGGCAATCTAAACTCTGGAACATGGGGGCATGTCCTAATGTCTGGGTCCAGTTACAAACTCCAGCTGCATTCCCACCTCATATCAGGTAGAGAGCAAACCTTCGTTCCTCTCCCCTTTTTGTTTACAAAAGCATAGGGAACAGGAGGTGGCTTATTTGTGTATCAGCCACACAGACAGTGCTCACAAATTCTGACATGCAGGAATTTTTTTAGAAACTATGAAAACATGCCTTGTAATTTATCAGACAGTAACAAGAACCAAGGGCACCCCATAAGAAATAACAATTAAGAACAGACAGAGAAATGGATCAGTAAAATGTTAAGAATACTAGCAGATTAAAGAGAGAGCAGCCAGTCAGTCTCATAAAATTAATCAAAGAAATATAGTTGCAAACATGATTAGCTCATCTTCTTTGGGCAAAACTGAAAGAAATTATGTTAAAAAAAAAAAAACAAAACAAACAAACTTGACATCCTAATTAAGGTACTCCTTTTAAGATTGATGGTGATAACAAGAATGGAAAACTCTTTGGAGGGCTGCCGAATTTGAAACTTGTGCTTCATCTGATAATTTGGTTTACTTATGTGGAAGAAATAGAGGTATTTCTGCTTTTCTCAACTCTGCTTTCTGCTCTGTAGATTGCAATTCATTCTGTAAGAGTCATCAGTAGTTTAACCAGGCAGTGTTTTGAAACATTTTAGAGTCCAAATTTTTCCAAACTAATTTTAGGCAAATGACCAAAGGTCCAGTATTGGGAATGTAATTGCCTTGACTCTTAGCTTTCACTGCATAACTCAGCTGCAAGGAGGGCTAGCCTTTGCTGTCTGGAGGTGCTATGGATTATATTTGAGTCTTCTCTCTTCTTCCATGTCTTTAAACAGAAGCCATGATGGCATAATTTGCAAGCCTGGTAATAGATACAAAAAATTCATAGACTATTGTGGTGTCATTCAAGCTACAGGACCTTAGCTTGGTTTCAACACTAGCAAGATAAGGTCTTTGTCTGATAAGAGAGGCCTTTCAATTAGTATCACAGCAAAAGTCATCTTGCTGGAATGTCTCCCATGGAAGAAGACTTCTCTTTCCAATCAGAGTTTGAGTTGATAAGGAATCTACGTGATGAATCTGTTCTTCAAAACCAGTGATATACATGGGGAATTCCAGCTTAAAACTTCCAACAAGAAGTTGCACTTCTTGCAACTGTATCCAGCTTCTCATACCTTTTATCTATATCTATCTATCTATCTATATACTTTTGTATGTATCACTTTATGTAAAATTAATCATCTATGTCACTAAAAGGCTTGTGGTCTGAACTCTGTAGTCCCATATAGAGATGTAAGGATCAGATTCTCCTCAGCACCATTTTTAGGGTCTTGCTCCATTTGGAAGGGCAGGGGATGAGTTTGTCTAACCATGCCCCCACCATAAGATGCATGAGAGGAAACAGCAAAATTATAAAACCATGGAAGTTTTTGCCTCCACATACTCTCCTGTATTCTGTTCACTACATATTCTCCACAATTTTGTTATGTTTTCAGCTTTAATATTAATTTAAATATTTTAATTGAAAACCTGAGGTGCTACTGTCTCAAGATCTGACTGGACACACTCTCTTCTGTTGCAAAAGTACCGAAAGAACTGACAGCCTTTGCTAGGAGTGAGTATTCTCATGGCAGAAGGGCAGAGTTGTTGCCCAGCATAACTGATGAGGATCACTTGAGATGTCCTAGAGAGTTCAGGATGTCTTTGATATCCAATACAGAGGACCTATAGGTATGACATAAGTCCTATGAGAGACCTGCACCTTTGGTGCCTTTGTAGAGCTGAACCAGACCCTTGTTGACCACTGAAACGAACATGTTCCAGATGGATCGCAAGTCAGTGGACATGACATGGCAGAATTCTGTCTTAAGCAATATCTGACTACTCTTTCCAGAGCCAACAGATCACTCAGCATATATCAGACATCGGGAAACTGAAGTATGGCTGAGTGGTTGGCATTGAGAGAACTATGTTTCAGGTGATTCTTGCTGCAACTCTAATCTGAAAGATAATGGAAGACTGTGAGATAAGAGGATTTAATATTGTGAGTGGATCAATGAACCTTATTCTGTGCAGGTTGCTCCATAGTTGGGAGAAAATTGCAATTTGCCAATGAAGATACAGAACAGACTGCTTTAATGGATTTGGGTCAGTTAAAAACTGAAAAATTAGATTAATTGTATACTAATGATCTCATGATAGTCCTTTGTGGGGAATCCCTTTGTCTAGTCCCAGGCAAGTTTAACATAGAGTTTCTGAGACTGCTGGGTCTGTGTGGAACTAGTCACCTCAGCACTGCTCAGGATGGGATTTAGCAGTCCAAAAGCAATGCACTCAAGATCTTTTTTCCATTTAGTGGGCTGAAAATCTCAATCTGATAAAATGTCAATCTGGCTCTTTTACCACAGCCCAAATTATGCAACAATTGTCCAAGAATGCAAAGAGGGAACCACTGACTTCTTACTCCACATACCCACAGAACTTAAGGTTGAATTTGGTCACGTGGATGCATGTGCTTTGTCTACGCTGCCTGATGAGTCAGGAAGCTCAGTGCAAGCCATGCATCTTGCAACTGCTGCAAGCCAGCTCCTTCCTGGCTTGGCAATTATCTGCATTGCTCTTTAAGCCAGACAAACAGCGTGGAGCTCAGCTCAGGGATAAAGTTCAAACTATCTCTCTGGACTTTTTAAATCTATCCATATCTTAAGGGACATCCTGCTGAAAGACTTGAAAAGTACACAACTCACCTCTTTGTAAAAGAATTAATATTACCTATACACTTGTTGCTTCTTTGACTGACCTCGATGAAAAGAAAGAGTAATAAAGAAGGAGGACTGCATAGGAAAGTAATGAAGAAGGAAGACTGTGGTAGAGCTTTAGAAGCCTTTGAAAAGCTTTTCTGTCCACAGCTACATAGAGCTTTCCAAAGGAGTTTGTCTTACAGGTTGCCCCTGCAGAGATAGGAGCAGCACCTTATCCCAGAAGGTTAATGGAGAAGGGCACCTGATCTATTTGTGAATCAGAGGCTGTTCCCATGGGAGAATACTTGCTGAAGGAGTGTTTAGATATTAAGTGTGAAAAAATTGGTAAAATATTTTTACTGAAGATGTAAACTCTTGTCCAAAATAACCGCTCCCTTTCCTGAAATTAACAAGTGCAATCAGGGCATTAATAACCAGATTAATAGGCAGTATTAGGAAGGCTCCTGGAAGCATACCAAGTATTGGGTGTACAACTGCACATTCAGTTAGAGAGAGCTGTCAGAGTACATGGACATTTCAAACACGAGGGCAAAGAGTGCTACATGTAATGTTAAGAGCAAAGAGACTACAGAAAACTACTAAAAATAGTGTTGTTTTGCAATGTGCTTATTCTTTGTGCCCCACTTGGAAGGCAGAAGTAACACCAGATATCTGGAAGACAGCTGGGAGCAAATTGCTATTTCTTCATAAGAAAGTAAATGGGAAACAACAGGGAGGCTGATGTCAATGTCTGTGAAAGTAACACCTTCCAAGTCCAGTCACTGTGGTTTAGTTCAGCCTCAGCTCTGCTCAGAACCTGAACCTAAACTCAGGTATTTAATTTAGAGGGTGTGTGAAGATTGTGGGTAGAAGCATGGTAGGTAGCTTTTCTTTCTGTAGTGATGAGTTAGATGTTGACTCTGTACTTCTGATTTTGTCTAAACTCCAGAAATCAAAAAACATTTCAGTATCTTTGTAAGTTAATGGGTTGTAATATTTTTTCAAGTCTGTCCTATAATAAAAAGGACATTAGAAATATCCTAAAATTTTCCTTTTTTTTCATTAGGAGATAGACTTATTTAGGGCAAGTTTTCAGGATGGTGGGTTCTTTGGAGTTTGTCCTTTTCCCATTTCCCTTTGGGATTCATTAATTCACTGATGCTGAGTGTTTCTTCCTCCTGACTGGATTCCTGGGTAGTACTCCAAGAAAAACAACTGTTGTCAACTGTTGTCACTTTTTTTTTTTTTTTTTTTTTTTTTTTTTTTTTTTTTTTTTTTTTTTTTTTTTTTAGAACAGGTCATATTTTTTACAGTTCTCTACAGCTTTGTTTCCTGAGAAAGCTGTCAGGTAAATTTCATGTTCTATTATGCCTACTACATTTTTTTTCTTGCAAAAATGACATCCCTTAGCCATAGAAAAAAATCAGCTTTTGCTCTTAAAAGATGACTGGGAAGAGATTGTTATGCTAAAAATTGCATTAGATTTAAAACTAGTGAATATGATAGTATAAATTTCATGAGGTAGTTCAATGTAGTTCACACTGGTTCATTATTCAGTTGCTTTTCAGAATAAATGTAATTAATTTTTTATGTTACCTTGAGAATAAATCAAATGCAAACCAGAATGTGTTCAAGGTGAAATGAGCCTAGGTGAATATAGGTTTCAGTGTAATTTTAATTTGCTGTGTTTGTACACACATCTGCCAGTTGCCTTTCCTGTTACAGAGTTTAGGGAAGTATTTGCCTTGGAAAGAGACAATCAGCTGTCATCTGGAAACAAGCTGTGAGAAAGCACCTTCTCCACAAAAAAATAATAATTAGGAAACAGGAGGTCAACTGATTCCAAAAACCAAATCAAGATCTCTCACTTATATAGAAAAGAATGGCAAGTGAAAAATTTGCATGAGACAGGAATGCAGAATGAGATGTAGAAATGTTTGTCCAGCATAATGGGTTTTAATCCATAACACATAGACTTTTAGGGACTGTAAGTTCCTTCTAAATAATAAAAACCCCAAGGTAATTAAGAAATGCAGGATGATTATTTCCCAGTGAGCTTACATTGTTCTATATGGTACTGGAAAATGGCTAAGCTTCCAAAAGTAGAAAAAGTTGAAAATGACATCTCTAATACATTAGCTCACCATTGTGGGAACATTTGAACTGATTCTGTCTTTGGAGTAGCTGTATTCAGTTACAAGGTCATCCTTTGACTGCAAAGCACTTTTATGAACCAGAAGGCTCTGAGTTTGTTCCATGTAGGACTGCTGGTTTTAAAATAGAATTAAAAAAAAAAAAGGAAAGAGAAAAGATAGGGATTAAAATAAAATCTAAAAAATTTCTAACATTAACTCTTCACTAAATACTTTTGGAGCCTTTATAAGATTTTGAAAACTTGAAGAAAACATAAACAGTAACTTATGTGTGTTTTTGTACATCTGTGGTGGAATAAAAGAGGGCCTCAGTAATTTTGAGCATGGTACTTAAATGTTAGCTCAGTCACTGTCTCTGTGTTGTATTGTTGTATTGCCTCCACATCAGGCACATCTGTTCCTCAAGGGGCCAGCACTAAGCAGTGCAGATTCAAGGTGGTTAGTGCCATTTGCCCTTGGCTTCCCACCCCTGTAGGTAGGTGAACAGTATGGGCCAAGTTATTGTTTAAATAGATTTGTTTAAATGCTGTTAACAGCAGTGTTAAATACTCTTCTGTTAGTGACCAGGCCAAATACATCATATATATTTTGTGGCTGCTTTTATGGTTTCTTTTATCATCTTACCAACTTGCAGTAAAATGTATTTAGCAGACTGAAAGCTTACAGAGCAGCAGAGAGTACCTGAGAAAGCTTTTACTTGAAAGTAGGCACCAGCAGTCTCTTCTGTAGAGAACTCTGCTGGACTCACGTTTTTCTTTCATAGAGTAACCTAATGATTAGCACAGTTGCCAAGGAAATGAGAGAGCCATATCCCATTACCTCCTCTAGCTGAAAGGGCTGTAAACCAAAACTTCCTGGGAGAATATACCAAAAGACTGGATATTTAGATAGTCTTCAAATCTATCTTTTTTCTCTAGCTTCCTTTTTCTCAAGAGACACATGAAAATAGCTGAAGGATATTTAATTTTGAAGCCTAAGGTGTAAGGCACCTTCTTGTATGGCAGAACACCACAGTTCAAGTCATAGGATATTTTCTGTATTTTCTTTAATGAGTGTTTCACTGAAACGGCATGTCTTGAAATAGAAATGCCATTTTGTTGGGTTTTTTTCAAATTTTTCCTAGATTATATTAAACTACTGAAACAGTTTAGTTAACTAAAAATTTATTCTTTCAGTTTTGCATATATGGCTTAAGCCCCAAAATCCCATACTGTATAATTTCCCTTGCTGTGATAGTTCTTGATTTCTTCCTCTTTGTCTCGTGTCTTGGGTAGTAACTGAGGAGAACTTTGGTGGATCTCAGTTGCTTTGGGAATTCAAATCCCATTCTCAGAGCTCCAAAAGCTCTGGCCTTCCTCACATAAAATTCAGTACTGTAGTGAAGAGTTACATAATGTCACAGAGTATCACAGCCTTTTCAGCCTTTGCTTTAATTGTGAAGCTGTAGACTGTGTCCAGAACTCCATGACTTGGGTTCAAAATAGATAGACTGGGTGAGTAGTATTTATCCTATCCTACTTGCCAACAGTTAAGAAGAAAATGGTCTGGTAACTAGAAAAGACAACACTGATGATACTACAATATTAGCAGTTAACAAGAACACATTTTCAGAGTGTTTTCATAATCCAAATAATTACGAGCAATATGAGTGGAGTATTTATTACAAACTTTATGTAATTACAATTCACATGCACAATATGCCCTAGACACTAGTGAGTTTTAATTAAACAGAACACCTAAATATTGCAGTGAGTGTTTTTAAGGAATGATGCTTTTGAGAAGGCTTTTCCCTTTCCATAGTTTCAAGAGCACAAAATGCAAACTTGTTCAGAGGTAAAATGGCAAGTCTTTGCCCTTTTGGACGGTAGAAGTGGAATCAAGAAAATGGCTGTCTTTGCTAAAATAATTGTTGTGTCTTTCCCATTCAGTACAAAAGAACATGAAAATTCCTAAAGAATAGGTTCTTCAGTGTATTCATTGGGAGATATTTTCCTCTCCATCTATGTTATAAAAAGAAACTAAATATATGAAGGAGAAAGGTATCATTAGTAATATTTAGGTATTTCAATAATGCTCAAGATTTCAATGAATTTTAGCACCCTGGAAAGTTTCAACGATCTGCTGTTCCGTTGTTAATATAATGAAGAACAGGGATGAAGCATTGGGTGCTATATTTCTTAGGGCACCCATTTGAAATAATTTTCTGTCTGCAAAAAAAGCACTGCCTGCATTTCCTTTCCTCATAGAAACTGTTAAGCTCAGAGCGAGCATTGCTATGGTGATAACGTATTGACTTTTTCTCACAGAGCAAAGAAATGGAATCCCTCCTATGTCTGAAAAAGATGCATTTCTTTTACTGCATTCAGTCTCTACCAGGAAACACTTCCAGAAGCAGCCATAGTTGTATTTTTGTTTTCAACCCCAAAAAAGTTGGATCATAAGCAAAGAAAACAGTATTACTAACAATTTTAAATATTAAGGCCAAAAATAGCTGTGAATAATGAAGCAGTAGAAAATATCACTTAAATTTTCAGGTTCCACTGTGAGTCATTGTTCAGAAATAAAAAAAAAAGAGAAGAGAATAAATCAGTTTATGATACAGATAATTCATTTTGATCTCAGGAGAAAAATACTTTAAAAAAGACAAATGTAGCAGGGAAGAGGCATCCATTGTGTAAATGGGAACTCAGCTGCTCTCCACCTTCCTCATCAGGCCTGATTCCATCTCATATCAAAGTAATGAAAAACCCCAGAGAGGACTAGAATATGTGTGTTTGCCACAAATACATTCTTGGCAGCTGTCTAGCAATAGTTTCTGGGCTTTTTTATTATTTCTCATCTTTGCCGAAGTCAGAGAGACACTTTTGTGCTATACAGGAGAGGGGATGTGCAAATTGTTAACTCAGTGGCTATCAAGATTGGTGTTTCTGCTCCTTAATCTTCTCACTGTAAACCTATGGCTGAAAATTACTTAATATAAAGGAAGAACACTCTGTGAAAAACAAGAAAAGAAAAGAAAAAAGAAAAAAGAAAAGAAAAAAGAAAAGAAAAGAAAAGAAAAGAAAAGAAAAGAAAAGAAAAGAAAAGAAAAGAAAAGAAAAGAAAAGAGAAAAGAAAAGAAAAAAGAAAAAAAGAAAAGAAAAATGAAATGAAAAGAGAAGAAAAGAAAAGAAAAAAGAAAAGAGAAAAGAAAGAAAAGAGAAAGAAGCAAAGCTTTTGAAAATTTGATTATTTTAATATTTTTTAATTGCCTCAGAAAATTATCTACCTGTAGACTTTCCAGTCTTATGCCAAATGATTTGTTAATTTGCTCTTTGTTGAATAGTGAGAGGAAAGAAATATTCCTTGTTCCTGCTAATTTCTGGTAAAATGATACTAGTGGTCTTGATGTTTCATCAGATACAGATAAAATATGATGGTGTATATAGTTGGAAACACTGTTTAGAGTTAAAGTTTGACATTTTTCAGAGTATTCTAACTATTTAGACCATTTTAAAAATTCTAGATGGGCTTTTTTATGATTATGGAGGACATGGACCCAGAATATTTCACAAATGCAGAAAATCCTTCAGATGGCAGCTCTATATCAAGTTTCTCTCACCTGCAAATAGGAGAATAGATAAAAAGTGATCTTATATCAGTCCATTTCAATATAATGTAAAATATGATTCTGACTGTTTCCCATATGTTTTCCTTTAAAACTGTATAAGAGTAGAAGGTTGGAAGAATAAACCACTGTAGAGTTTGCTTCTACGTCTTAAATAAAGAAAATTCTAAAGATAATTTTATTGAAAATGAAGATCAATTTGAATATAATTTTGGTTTGCATCTGATAGTACATTTAGAAATTAATTATTTAGAAGTAAACATGAAAGTATTAATATCTGAATTTTACATGATGTCATTAAAATACAGTGTAGATTATAACTTCTAATGACTTTCAAAGCATTGATATTTCTTCACAAATACTCATGAAACAATTTCTAAACACAGTCAAAACCTAGTGCCCCAAATTTAATACGTGAGGCAGAGAAGAATTCAATGAAAAGCTACTTAGCAGTAGCCATAATCACGGAAGAATCAATAATATTAGCAAATGTAAGAGAAATCAACCTTTTTTATTTATCGGTATGAGTTCAATTTTAGTGTAAGCATTTTAAAATGCATTGTCAAACCCATCTAAAAGAAGGGCCAAAGTGAAGACCTTGGAAACTACACACTCATTAGTTTTACTTCAATTTTTGGGAAAATAATGGAATTAGTCCTCCCAGCAACTACTACCCTCCAAATGAAGCAGGTGACTGGGAATAATCAGCATGGATTTACCAAAGGTGAATCGCGCTAGATTAACCTGAATACCTTCTACAACAACACAACATCTTCTGTCGACATGGGGAGTGCATTGGATGTTGTTTGCCTGGACTTCAACAAAGCATTTGACACTGTTTCCCACAGTTTTCTCCTAGGCAAACTGGCAAGATACAGACTGGATGTGTGATCTGTGAGATGTGCAGCAAAGTGGCTGACAGGCTGCACTCAGAGGGTGGTGATCAATGCTTCTTATCCAGACTGGCAGTCTGTTACCAGCAGGGTCCCTTAGGGATCAATACTGGGCTCCAGGCTGGTAAACATCTTCATAAATTATCTGGATGAAGGGACTGAAAACACACTCACCAAGTTTGCTGATGATGCCAAACCGCATGGTGAGGTGGACTTGTTAGAAGGGAGAGCCCTTTGTCAGAGACAGAGACAAGCAGGAAGAGTGGGCCAGCAGGAACTGTATGAAGTCTAATGAAGGCAAATGCAAGGTCCTGCACCAGGGATGACATGACCAAAAAACCCAGTGCAGGCTGGCATCTGTGTGGCTGGGAGCAACCTTTCTGTGAGAGACCTGAGGGTCCTGTACTCAGTCAAGGCCAAGTCACTGTTCTTCCCTGCTGGTCTGCCTCAAAAATTCTAGGTGCCCTTTTCTGTGAAAGGCTGGATCAGGTAATACTTCATGTTTCCTTCCTGCAGACTGTGACAGTCTGCTTATTTAGTTGTCTTGTATGTACATCAAGTCGAATGATCTCCAGGTATCTTGTAACTGATAGTATGCTTCTGCAAGAAATTGAAATGATGTTTTGATTAGATGGTGAAATGAATATCTGAGGTAGTCAGCTGCAGAGTGAGGATTATAAGTTCCTTCCTTCCTTTGTTTTGTTTTGCATTGAACATTTAAAATTTGTATTTAATAAATGTAGACACTCTGGAGTTCAGAATAAGTGTTTAACATTAGATGCAAAACTAATTGAAACAGCTACTAAAATACTTTTGCAACCTAGTTTGGGGAAGAAATAGAATACTTCTACATTTTATGGTAGGGCAGACATATATAATGAATCTAATATAACAAGGGAGTTATTTTTATTAGCTCATCTGTAGTAATTCTGTGTCACAAAATTCTTGATCAAGGACACTGAATCTTATCATTCTGATCATGATGGATGCTATAAATCATGAAATCTCACTGAACTCAATATATTAGAAACCTGAATCTCTCCTGAGAGAAAGGCATTGCCTGGTAATATGAGCTTTTTATTATGAATCAGAAATGTCTTTGTTTTGCCTTACTGGACTTCAGTGCTTTCCACTTAGTCAGTGTGAGACCTATCATGAATCAAAAATGGAGCATTTGTCAACAAAGCAATGATGCTCTTAAAGTGCAGTGGTATGTAAGAGTAGGAACACCATGTCCTGTGTTGGTCACTGTGTTCTTAAAAATCTTAGATGAACTGGTAAGTGTTCAGAGGAAATCAAAAGAATGATAAGAGGATTAAAAAAGTTTAACTATGAGGAAAGATGGAAGAGCACAGATACCACTGTGAGACCACTGTTGGTTATCTTTGAATGCTCATGGTGATTGAAGGAGGAGTGATTTCCCTGATGACTGGGAAAAAGCAGATGTTACATGCTTTTCAAAAAGGGCAGGAAGAATAATAAAGTGAACAATAGGTCACTCAGTCTCCACTCTCTCAGAGGATTACAGAGAAAGACCTCATGGAAATTGTTTTCAAGCATGTGACAAGGATGTGTTTGGGAACAGCAGCATGGATTTACCAAGGCCAAAGTATGCTTGACTGATTGCCTTCTTAGATGCTAGTGACTCTGTTCGGGCTGGAGGGACTGGTGTGCGTCATTTGCCCTGGAACAAGCAAGGCCTTTGACAATAGTCTCCCATAACAAACCTATAGCCTAGAAGAGGAGATGCAGATTGGATGGAACACAAACTGGATAGAAAGCTGTCTGAAACAGGCATTAGGGTAGTGGTCAACAAATTGAAGTCTAACTGGCAATGATATTCCTCAGTATTGTGATTTAACCCCAGCTGGCAGCTCAGTGCCATGCAGCTGCTCGCTCACTCTCCCTTTGCTGGGGTTCTGGAGAGAACTGGAAGGGTAAAAGTGAGAAAACTCATGGATTGAGATAAAGGCAAAGGAAAAAACTGCGCATGCAAGCAAAGGACAACAAGGAATGCATTCACCACATCCCGTGGGCAGGCAGGCCTGCAGCCATCCCCAGGAAAGCAGGGCCCCAATATGCATTATGGTGACTTGGGAAGACAAACACAATTATGCCAAATATCCCCCCTTCCTTCTCCTTCCCCCAGCTTTACATGCTAAGCATGACACCATATAGTGTGGGGTATCCCTTTGGTCAGCTGGAGTCAGCTGTCCCAGCTGTGTCCTCTCCCAACTTCTTGTGCACCCCCCAGCCTCCTCACTGGTGGTGTGGGGTGAGGAGCAGAAGAAACCTTGGCACTCCGTAAGCACTGCTCAGCAATAACTGAAACATCCCTGTCCTATAAACAATCCCTGTCCTATCAACACTGTTTCCATCAGAAATCCAAAACATAAGCCCAAATCAGCTACAACAAAGAAGATCACCCCAGACAAAACCAGCACCAGTATTGGGATTATTCTACTTCATACTTCCATGAGACAAACATCATGGAGTTAAGCAAAAGCAAATGCAACGTCCTACATCTGAGACAGAACAAATGCACGCAGCAATACCTGCTGCTGAGGCAGCAGTACTACAAAAAGGACCTTGGGGTGTTGGTGGCCAAAAAATTGAACATGAATCATCAGATTGGAGTGTAGGTAGCAGGTCAAAGCTGTTAAAGAAAGTATTTATTCCCCTTTACCTGCATTTTGAAGGCTACATCTGATATATTGTGTTCAGCTTTGCATGCCCCAGTACTATAGTCCAGCAAAGTGTCATTAAGAGGATTGGGTGACTGGAGCACATATTGTATGAGATGGAGTGAAATGGATTTGCTTGATCTGGAGAAGAAAAAGTCAAAAAGGAGTTAAATTTCTGTCTTTGGTAACCCAAAAGGTCCTTGTAAAGCCAGACTCTTGTAGGAAGTCAACAGCAAAAAAAGAAGTATTTAATGGCCACAGGTTGCAATAAAGAAAATTGTGACTGAATATGATGAACAAAATTTCAGGGTGAAAATTGTTAGGCACTTGAATAGATTGCAAGAAATATAATGAAATTTCCATCCTTGGAGGTTTCCCTGAGAAACCCTTCCATTACTGTTCCATTACTGTATACTCTTCCATTCTGTTCACTCTGTTGTTAATGCTTCCAGAAAGAGAAATTGGTCAATATGTTTTTGGTTAAAAAAATAAAATCTTATCTTCTCTATGAGCACAAGAAAGATCTTTGAGGTACTTTCCAGAACTTCACCTCTATGAACCATTTAAGGCTAGCCCTACAAAATAGAAATTGTGTTTCGCAGCAGCTAGATGTTGGGCTCCTTGATAAATATTAAAATCTATGCCTGCAAATAAGACATAAGGAATAAAGCTGTGTCTGGAGCTCTGGAGTATTCAGGCACCTAAGAACTGGAGCCACAAAAAACAGTGTGTGGATGCACTTTGTGAAATGTAAATAAACATAAATGTTTACATGACAGATAAAGCCCTTTTAAAGTTTAAGGAATTTATTCAGCTGTGTCTGAACTTATGGTCAGTTTCTGCCCATAGTAGGGACCTATTGCAGAGTTGTGTGTTTATGAAAACATTACAAAGCACAGGTAGAAACTAGACATTGAAGTGTTCTCTCTTGGCCTTTTTTTTTTTTTTTCTTTCTCCATTTTTCTTTTGAATCAGCTGTTCAATTGTTAGTATACTCAGCAAGGTTAGACAAGACACTGTGAGAATTAATGCCAAGTCAGCATTTCTTAAGTGCTTTGAAGATAAAAGACAATATAAAGCACTAATTATCAGTACCAATTAGCATCCCACCAAACATGACTCACTGACTGGTTTTTCAAGTCTTTAAAGGGTTGTTAGCAATCTTCTGGAAAACCTGAAAACCTTTTTCTCACAGAGAGAAAGTGAGAGCTGGAAAGCATTGATGTAAAGCCAGTGAACAGCTCTGGGCTTGTCTGACTCCAATCAGAGTAAATTCAGTGTCAGGTGAATCAGAAGCTGATCTTTAATTTGGGACCACTCTGCAAGCCATGTAGGTAATCATTAAACAAATGTATGGGGTCAGGCTCATAACTCATACAATTCTAAGAAATTAAATATTCTCTTTTCCAGGATACCCAGTGAGTCTGCTCAGTAGATACAATTGACTCCCTGGCTTCTATCCCTGAGGATATTTTTCAGATGATAATGTTGAAGTTACTCCCATGCAAGTCCAGTTGCATAAGACTCCTTTCTCTTTTTCATCCTAGATTTTTTATGCAGCTAAGGTAGGATACAACTTATCCATTTTAGGGGTGTTTTCTGTGTGTGAACTAGGTGTTTTAGATCTAATTATATTATATCTAGAGCTAGATATGATTGATATCTATCCAGAGCTGGAGATATATTCAGATGATGAAGTGTGGGTGTCCACCCCAGGATGAGATCAACAGCTTTCTTGAGCCCAGTTACTGGGCCAATTATCTCTCTGTTAAACTAATAGAAGCCCTCAAACTTTTCTTAAATATAGAACATCTACATTATAGAAATAGACTTGAGCAGGCTGAATATCATCTGTGTCTCTACCATCAAATTGGCCTAATCAATTACAGTTGAACTGAGCAAGCCTAACACCTGTAAGAAGAACTAATTCCTTTTCAAAATGTGATAGAAGGATCCTAACAAGACAGAGAGTTGTTAGTGATGCCTCTCCTTACTGTACTGTCGGAGTGTGCTATGTGATGTTACCCTTCCACGTTGGAGCATTTTGGAAGAAGCAGCAGGCTGGCTTGAATACCATAATCTCCCTGAGGGATTCAAATCTGTATCTCTAGAGAGTCAGCCTAAACAGCGGATGGTCTGTTTGGAGAGCAGATGCTTTCTATCTCATTTCCCAAAGAGGTGCCAGCTATTGCAGCAAGAACTTCAAAGTTTATTGCACCATAAAAAGTTAATTGAGTTTCTTCCTGTGCAAACCATATAACCATTACGTTGTCTTACAGGAAATGTCATTGCATTTTGTGAGGAACCTGATCCCATAATTTATCACTGGGCAGGTGTTACTTTTTATCAATTAGCTATTGCCTGATGGAACATTTGATAGCCTGACACTTCCACTGACTTATTTCAAAAGACAGGATTTGCCACACCTGCATTTCGTGCTTGCACCTAGCTTTCACTGCCTTGGAGAGCATGTCATGGACAAAGGCAGAGAACAGCTTAATTGCTGCTCGTGGGCAGGCTTGGGCCAAATCACTTGGCTTTTTAAGATTGTTCCTCTTTTAGGCATGCATTTAAATTCAGGACATGTGGGGAACATGCAGAGTTTAAACAGTTATGCAGAAACTGAGGAAAGATTATGAGAATCTCAGATTTGGATTTATATGTACAAGTATATATGCAAGTGCTTTTTAGGCTTCTGCCCAAGATGTTATCGTAACTACTAAAAATAATTCATGACATCTGTCTGCAGGCACAGTTTTAAATTACAGCTGCTTCTCATTCATAAACTTTCACGTGTGTGTGCGCTCGGGGTAAATACATTCTTCAAACCTTTATTGATTTCTGGGATAAACAGTATCTGACAGTAAGAGGAGACAGAACTGCTAACTTCTGCAAGTTTCCAAGATTTAATGTACTTTCTATAATCCATGAGGATATGAAAAGACTGGCCTTAGCCTATTAATTATCAGCATGAACACATAAGATATAAATTAAAAATCACAGAATCCCAGAATGGGTCAGGTTGGAAGAGACCACAGTGGGTCATATGGTCCAAGCTCCCTGCCCAACCACGGTCATTCTAGAGCACAAAATATAGAACTTCAGATATAAATCAAATCATGCATTTCCTTAGACGAGCGATTTTCCAGAAAAGTAAATTTTTTGGCATTTTTCCTGAAGGAGAAAATGGAAAAAACACAGAATTACTGTAAAAGGAGAAGTTCAAAAAACAGCTTACAATGTTTAGACTCTAGAGGCTTTGAAAGGAAATTCTGTTACAGGCAGAGGCTGTAGGCAATAAGCATCTTAATTGTTTAGAGTTAGAGGTCTTAGATGCTTTTAGGCATCTGTGCCTATGAGCAGTGTACAAGAAATTTGGGCTGCTGACCTGGAAATCATGTACTCTGAAAGGAAGGAATTTGGAGCTTCAGAATAGGAACCAATGTATCTGACTTCATGGAGCATGCTGCTACAGAGTAGAAGCATTTAGAAATGTACCTGAGCTCTGCCCTTCTCTGAAGCTCTGGTGCCTTCACAGGCTGCATAGAAATGTCTTCTTATGCTACAAGTGCACAGTCTTGAATTCCATGTATAAGACAGTGTATTTGTCTCCTGTTCAGGGCCAGGAGCTGGAATCAATAATCCCTGGAGGTCCCTTCCAACTCAGAATAGTCTATGGTATATATTTTCTTCTAACAATTAAGTAAGTCAGTTTTATTTAAATAGATGTATAGGCTGAATTATTTTATTTTTTTGTATTTTAACCCATAATTTGGGATTATATACAATGTCATCTGGAACAGGAAAATTAGAGTTGGATGGATTTAGATTA
>WBNO01033552.1:8785-34897 GCA_013400575.1 Peucedramus taeniatus
CAGTGAAGCAGGGATAAAACCCAACAAACTGTATTGATACACGTTATAATTCTGATAAGCTGTTTTTAAAAAAAAAAAGTGAAATATTACACTGCATATTGAATAGATTGCACACTGTTTTAACACTCTTGGATCTTCAGTTAAGTTTTATACAGGAAACACATTTGTTTAGTTACAATTAGATCCAAATTATGTAAATAATTTCAAATAATCATGTGTGCTAATTCTACCTCAAGTATATTTTCAAGCATTATTGGCTGCAAGTCTTACATTTTCTCCTTACCCCTTTTTTTGTGATAAGTGGATAGTATTAATTTATACGCACAGTAATTTTGTGTGAGGATATTTGGCTTTTATATGATACAATTTATCCACTGAGGAAAATATCTTTGCCTCTAAAGAGCTGATTTCCCTCAGTTTACATTTTTTTTGGTTTTCTGATGATAAAAACAAAACAACAGATGGTATCTAAAAGACTGCATAACAAATATTAATATTCTGACACTTGGTTGTATCTTTTACAAACTCCATGCAGGGACTCTGCTTACCCTGTGTTAAGAAGGGCCCTATCTAGACTAGCAGCCATTCAAAACTGTGAGGGGAAAACGGTTCATTATCTAATTAGATCCATATTTCATTTAATAGTAATTTTTCTTTGAGAAACTTCTTACCTGCTGACAGGCATATAAGTCAAAGCCCACACAGATGAGCAAGCATGGTCTTCCTACCAACCCTAAGATGAATCTGAAGATGATTTTAAGCCACGTAGTCCTGTAAGTCCTGTAAGCCATGTAGTCAAAGCAAAAACAGTAGTAATCTACCCACACCAGAATATATATCTATATGTGTGTGTGTATATATATATATATATACACACACACACACATACATACAAAAGATACGCATAAAAAAGACACCCAGAGCTTCAGATAGTTCATCGACACCCCATCCATCCTCCCCAAGAGCAGAGACCCAGAAACTCTATATGAAATGTTTCTGCTCCAGGGAAAACAATCTGGTTTCATCATGCCTAGTTGGAAAATGTTGTAACAGCTTCCTTTTCTTTGAGGCAATTTCCATAATCCAGCTATCAGTTATTCAAAAAAAGAAACAGACATTATGCTACATTTAAAACACTGCATGTTTACTAATCAGACTGAATTCTTTTAAAGGAGCCCTTGCCTACATTTACATTTTCCTAGAGTGTCACACTACAGTAACACTGGAATCCCTGTAATTGCAGAAAACCATTTGAGTTCAGCTTCTTTTTCTTAAAAAGAATAAAAAGATGTCATTCATTGTAAGTTTCGCTATGATTAAATGCCTTTCAGAAGCTGGACCTCTCAATATGATCCTGCAAGATTAAATCATTTCCCTTTGAGTACCCAAATTTTCACATTAATTACATTACTGAGGTATAAGCCATAAGGCATCATAGATCTTGGAAATCCCATTAGCTGATTTAGTTGAAAAGTCAGAAGTATCTCAAAATAGTTCAATGAATCTATGAATGTCAGTGTTTCTTAAGAAAAATACTGTCTGGATATGTGTGTTAGTAGAGAACCAAAAGCAATAATGACATTTGGGATAAAGCATATCAATGTATCTTTACTAAGGTTTATGAATACAAAGATGTGTAGTAAACCCCATAGATCACTACAGATCAGCATAAGATTTTTTGTAACTGAATGAATTTCTGTTGTTTAGTTGGATGCCCTACATGAATGGCAAAAGCAGAGGCACATTCAGATTTAGTTATGCTGTGATGAATAAAAAGCCTTTGGTTAAACAACATTTGCAAGAATTTCTAACCAATACAATTCACAAGTGTCCTAAAGATTCCTTGACAACAAACACACATTTCAGAGCTTTAAAACATATCTTTCCTTTTTTACTAATGTCCTACCTCTTATGACCATACCTGACTGTGCTGAGCAGTACACATACTAATAGCAAAATATTTTTTCCCACTCCAGAGAATTTCAGATTTAAGTTCATACACTAGACCAGTTTTAAAAAGTGCAGGAAACAAACTGGATTTTAAAATAAAATACAGATTTTTTTGTTATTAGAATCAAGTCATCTGCTAGGCTAGATGAGACAAAGCTATGCTCAAATTTCCTACAATAATCAAAATTTCTTGAAATGGAATTAATATAAAAGAAAATATATACCTGATTTATTTTATTAAAAACAAAGGGAATTCATTACAGACATACAGTGTGTTAACCCTTCTCGTTCAAAAGCATTGATGATACAGATCCTTGTGCTCTTGTGAAGAGATAGAGAATATTTGTGAGCTCAGTGAGGTAACCATTTTTGCTACTTTCTGTGCAATACAAGGAGTTATGTTACTCCCATTCTTCTATTCTCCAACAAGTAGGCAGTCACAAGTAACAAAAAAGAAGGATGTGACCAACCTGTCTGATTTATTAAAAAAATAGGGATATTGATCTAGTATCAATATCCAACTGTGACGGACAAAAACTCTCTAACAGTTTAAAGTGTATGTTTATTTCGATGCTGGGCAGCGTGCAGGATGGCTCCCAAATACAAGCACAATTTACAGGTGTTTACAGAGTCCTTCTATCTACACAAGCATTGAATACCCAAAATACAAATACATATTCATAACTTTGGTACATCCCATTCCCCGCTTCCTATGGTAATTAGCTCAAAGGTTATTAAGCATGCGTAGTTTGTCCTTTGAAATGGGTCCGTGGTCCCTTTCATGGGGAGGGGTCCCAAAATGAGGAAGTAAATGAAGTCTTCCTCGTTCTGACCTTTCTACCTTTTCAGTGCAAATGTGACAAATGAACCCTTGGTAGAACTCCGACTTCAGTCTTCAATGAGTTTCAGAACAGAGGAGGCCTGCAATTGTCTTATGTTCCTAAAAGCTATTTATCAGTTTCTATATTCTTCATTATAAACCCAGCTAACAAAACATTGTGTTGACAAGCAATCAGTTACTAGGTAACTACTAATTCTTAACTTCATCAAGGCCTACTCATCTATTTTAATTAACTCCAATAAAGCTTATCTCTAACTAAAATCTTTAACTTCTCTAAAATCTCTAAATTCTTTAAAGTTTATGTCTCAGTCTGTGGACTGTATTTAGTACGATTCTTGATAACATATAAAATTATAAGTTCTAGCAGAACCTACAGTGAAGCCTATGCACTTAACAGTTGTTTGCATGGGCAGTTTTTAAGTGTTCTTTAGTGACTTGCCTTATACCACCAAGCTGGAACTGATTCTCTACAGTGAAAATCCACATCAAAAATATACACTTTTTCTTATTACTGTTAGTTTTAATTATATGCTTCTTGCAAGATCAAATCCTCTTGTCTAGAAATCAAAACCAGCTACAAACTATGTCAAAGCCATTTCTACTGCTCTGTGCAAGCATGCAACAATTTACAGGATTCAAAGGCCTTTTAGTGAAGAGTAACTCTCAAACTATCAATTAAGCCAGGATTTGTTTTCTATTACAAACCCTATGAGATAAATCCTAAATTGAGCTTTAGAGTTGGATGCCCAATATGCTAGAATACATTTGGGCTCAAATCACCTCTTCAGTTAAGTGGGGAAATAACTAGTGGATCTAAATAGAAAAGATCTGAAAAATGCTGAGCGAGAGACAGGCTATAGAAAACAGAGACCTAATCAAGTCAGACTGTATCTCACCTCAGACCATGGAATAAGATGCTTTAAAGAACTTTCACAGCATTGAGGTCCTCTGCTTTAAAGATAAGCATCTTGACTACAGCTAAGATACCTCATCATTCATGTTTGGAAAATTTCTTCTTAGTATGACATTTATCAATCTGATCTTCTCTTTTTCCTTCACAGAGGTTTTTGTTGTTGTTGTTTGTTTTTGGTTTGGTTTGGTTTGGTTGGTTGTTTTTTTACAGTGAAAAAAATTAAGAACATCCATCCTTTTTATGTTTAGGACCAAAATATAATCTATTCTTTCAGGCACTTAAATTCACAAAATGGCTAATGAACATTTTCATTGTTCCTTTGACATGCAATATTCCATCCTGTGGGGTTATTTTAATATCTTTCCTTCTATTAGAAGAATGTATTATAGCTTGGGCCAAATTACCCTCAGGTCTGAAGAATCAAACAATTTATTTCATCATTTTATCCAAACCATGGCATTGCGGAATTCTATGTATTCTTAAGAATGATAGATCATCCTTCAAAAAGAACAATCAAATGATGACTTCACTGAGGTGCTAGGTTTTATGCCCATTGTTTTGCACAAAATTCTGTATAGAGAAGGGCCTACTTACAGAAGAAACACTATTTTCTCCCCTCCATTTGATTTGTTGTATAAATATTGCTGAGTTGATATAGAATATGTTCCCAGAGTTTTGGCATAGTAGCTGTGTAGCAATTCAAAATAATAGTTTCTGGATTTCAGTAAGTGTTCATGTAAGTAACAATGAACATAATTAACACTCCTTGTAATATTGAGATATCCAGAACTTTTCTTTTCTAGATTAGACAACTAATTCTTGTTCTTATAGAAAAGAAAACTAAAACAAAAATAAAATTTGAGTGATTTCATATGTTTCATTTAAAATATTAGAAACTGACTGCTCCATAAAAGTATTATTATTTTTTATTAAAAAAAATTAAAAGGACAGTTAGTAAAGTAGTTAGTCTCTATTTGATCAGCAAAGAAGTAAACTTCTTGTTTTCCTGCAAGTTGAAGTGTTTGCTGAAAAACCTAACAGCTATGTATTCACCCCAGCATCCATTATCTGATTGCTGTGGAAGATTATATATGTTTTTCTTTTTGATTCAAAAGCCAGAGGGTGGTTGAATTATTGCAGGAAGTTTTCTGTATAGCATTTCAGAAACTCCATAGCAACTGTATTCAAGTCATGGCACCTGCACAACATGAAACTCTTCAGTGCTCTACTTTGGGTTCAAGGAAGGTATCCTATAAAGTCATGATGACATGCAGAGATTGTCAAAGGAAAACATGTCCATTATTAAAAAAAAAAAAAAGAAAATTGTATATTGAAGTATCTTGCAAGCCTACCTACACGGAAACATTAAAACCATTCTTTTTCTGGAAATAACAATGAACAGTGGCAATTCCTTTCATTATTTTCTCTGAACTGCATGCATTGAAAAATCTTATTCAGTAATATGTTCTTAGAAAAGAGGTGGCATGTACTCTTGTACCCAACAACATTTCCAAGACATTCTTTTTTACTTTGTGAAAACTTATAAGTCTGTTACTGTTTTCCTCTAAGAAGCAACAAAAATAATCTTGCTGACATATTTCTGCAAAACTTTGACATTGTGGTTACATTAACTATGATTTTCCTGACCAGCACTGGTAGCAACCACCAATCATTACAAGTGCAGTAAGCATTACTATTTACAACGTTTTACAGTAGCATATGTATTTAAGAACAATGTGGAGATAATTTTGCACAAATTATTTCATCCTTTTTCTTCTTTCTCATTTTAATAAGGGCACTAAAATTTCCTTTGCTCATTAAGATTAATTTTCTTGTTTTTAAATGTTGCTTTATCTGGAATGAGAAATTTTCCCACATATTCATTGAATCAAAAAGAAAGCAATTATTTTAAAATGCACTGAAAAAATTTGAATAAATTACATTCTTTTTTAACTTTTCAAAATTTTCACGTGCAGTAGCATCATACTTTCATTAGTTCTCCAGTTTTTGACTTTTAAATTTTATAAAATATAAATATTATGTTGAAATAATAACAAAAATGACACAATTCAGGTCACCATTTTTCTTAACAAAGAAGTCAACAAAGTAAAACAGCTATTATGAGACTTGAAAAAGGGTATAAAAATTTTTAAACATACCACTCTTGCCATTGCTTTTAGATCTATGTTATCCAGGGTCCCAGCCAGGTACAATCCAATGGCAGCATTCTGAACTGTAATATTTACATAAAGCAGTCTTCTATATGACCTATGCTGAGGGGGTATAGGGCACTTCAAGTACATATGGCCCATCTAAAATGTAGGCAAACTATAAATACAAACCAGATAAAAACAGAACCTCACCTTCTCCACTCTGTGATTTCCTTGGGTGAGCAGGGAGACACAGCAGTGCTGGTCCCTGCACTTCTCATTGACTCCCTTGGGCAGTAGCCATGCAAGTGGCCCCCCAGAGGAGGCACTGAGCCACCTAACTCACTCTCCATGTGACATTGCCCCCAGTACAGCACCTACATTTAAGCAAATTCATAGCTCATGAGTTATGTCTTGGTTATGTCAATTTTAAGGCCCATCATGCAAATACTGGGGAAAGAAAAAAAAAACAAAAAAAAAACAAAAAAAAACCAAAAAACAAACAAACAAACAAAAAAAAAAACAGACCGAGAAATTACCGGCATTTATATATTCAATGTCTATTTTTGGTCATGCTCTTACAACTGAAGACACTTATTGAAAAAAAAAGAATTTAATTTAATTTAGTCAGTGAGTATGACTATTACTGGTATTAATACAAATAATTTTAATATTAATACAAATAATTTTGTTTCTTGAGTTCTCTGTGATGCTGTGGAACCTTTTTCTTCTCTTAAAAATTGAATGATTAATTTTTTTAGTAAATGCAGGTTTCAGCTAAGCTTCACTGACAATGTACTAGCATAAACTGTAAGAACTCAAAACCATTACATAAAACAATGAGTGAACATGCTAATCTTGAATGTGATTTCTATGATTTCCTCATTTCTTGATCTTACTACTCAGTTATTGTCAATGCCCAATGCAGGTGTTGGAAACATAGTTCATTAATTAGTTAGTCACTGCACTTTTAATAATAACCTGGGTTGAAAACATCTACCATTTCAGACTTGGATCATTACTTAATAGCTTCTTTCTACTAATGTATGAAAGAATCAGACTAACTATACATGAAGAAATAAGTGACATTGTATTACCACTCATTTGGAGTTGAGCAGTGCTCCACTGTGCATAAGAAGCATTTCCAAAATCTGCTTTTCAAAGAATTTTAACCTTTACAAACTGATGTTATGTCAATTTCTGTCACTCCTGAAATGTTCTTTTCTTGCTCTGACAGATCTTACCTGCTTATCCAGAGCAATACCGAATTATAATCAGGTGATCTGAGAAAAGGAACTGCAGAAATGGTGCTTTCAAAGAAAAGGTGATGCTAGGAACTCTGAGGTTCAATTTAATTGCTCAGAGTTAGAGCTTTTACTAAACAATGTTACTGACAAAGTCGTATACCACCAAGTAGTGATTCTTTTAGAAAATGAGAAAGTTTGGCATTACAGCACAATTTAACACTCAGAAATGGAAATATTTTCTTAGGAAGAGGCCCAATAACTCTATTTCTTGTTTAGCTTGTTCCAGACACAAAGTGAGTGTTCTGCTGAATTCCAGTAATTTCTCTTCCCTATCACCTCTCCTTCAGTACAACTCAGGTACTTTTCAGTTCTGATGTTATAAAGTGCTGAAGGGCCCCTCAAAATCAATCTGTTGTGAGCATTAAGCCATATATCTTTGCATCAAGGTTCACATATAAAGAACATCAACCAGGTAGCAGAACTATACAGTCTGTGATAGAGTACCTGAAAGTAAAGAACAAGTCCTAATTTGTTTCGAAGTTCAGACTGGGGATAAATAATGGAAATATTTATGCTTTCACTGATTATAGCAGGAGATCCATTCACTGGATTTCTAAACAGAAGCCAACATGAAGAGGACTGCCACAGTAAACATTAACATTGTCACATAAAAAAGTGTTATCTGGAGATTTATCTTGTATGTACTTCACAAAAAATGCATAATCCATGGAACAGAATTATTCTCACATTCTTATACATTTTCCAAAGGAAAATATTTTCAAGTACTTCCACAAGAGACATAAAGCTATTTAATATTTTAAAACCCAAAATATAGTTTCCTTAATCATTAATTACCTTCTTTTAGACCCTTGATGCCTTAACTGTGTAGTTATCTGCATTTCTTAATTGTGTTTTTAGAAATTGCTTTCTTTCACATCCACAAATGCCTCAAACTCGTCCAGGCTAAGTCTAATTCATGCCAATTCTTTTTAGATGTCTGAAATTTGCAGTTTCTTCACCTCTCTCATGGAATTCATCCATGTCAGATAAAGTAGTTATATATCTCTCTGAGAAGGATGGAAAAAGGAGGGTCCAGGATGCTGGGGGCAAGGCTGTCAGTGGGACTATGCCAGCTGATGAGGAAATGTGCAAGGGAAGGGGATCAGGAAGAAACAAAGCAAGTACAAAAGGGGCTGGTGGCATGAAAAATGCAGATTGTCCTTATGCCTGCCTGAATGAACCCTGCACCTGATCAATGCAATCTGTTCTAGCTTCTCAGTAACTATTTTCTCAGCTGTCTCTTTGTAAAATCTCACTCTCCATCCAATGTATGTGAGTGCCTGTGTCCTTTTGCTAGCAAGTACCATGCTGGACCAGTCAGGGCGTAGGAGACTCGTGGGATGAGCAAGAAGAATGTCTGTGATGTGGCAGTGCAATTGTAAAACTGTGTGTGTGCCCACACTAGTGACCTTCTCTCTGCCAGCCCAAGAGGAGAGGACTTGGCTGCCTGTGTTTGTGCTAGAAGTGAGTCCAGTGTGTGGGTGCTGTCAAAAGCACTGCTGTGGCAGCCTGTGTGACCTACCATGTCAGTGTCCCCTGGCAGGTGTCTCTGGGCCATCAGCTCAGCTTTGCTCAAGGTCGATCCTGCAAAGGGGAGAGCAGCAACTGAGCCCTCCAGCCTGGGTCTTCAGACATCTGGGCAGGAGGGTCCTGAGCTGAGACTGCCAGAGGAGATAACAACCCTTAAAGTCATAGAGCAGAAATTATTCTCTCTTTTTAGACTTGGTGGTGCCTGAAATATCTATATTTTCCCATGCAGAGAAAACCTAAGGAGAGGTAGGCTCCCTGGGCAATTAGACACCAAAATGTCACCCAGAAATTAATGCTTGTAGAATTTGTTTTCTTTGTATTCTGAAAAAAGGTGTTAATTTTCGGATCGATCCTCTATTAGGTAAATGGGATTTTCCTAAGAACCCAAGAAGCTGCATTTTCTAGGGTCTTTTCCTACACTATGCCAACCTTTAAAAAATAGCAACATTTGCACAAAGAAGGTTTACTTGAAAATTTTTTTTATTTGCCCTGAAATTAGTTCAGATAACCTATTATAGGGATTGAGTTCTATAGATGGTGCATTTCTCATAATTTAAGAAATTGTACAAAATAAGAAAAATTAACTTAATTTTTGCTGTTTATCTAAGAGAGAAGAAAAGTTTTATGTAGGCTTTTCACTCCTTTTTGCTCTCTAAATATTAAAATGTCACTCATCATAATTTATTTAATGTATTTTTCTAATTAAGATGAAATTTGAATTTAAATAATATGAAATTCAAGTTCATTCAAAAATGAAAGTGCGTATTGATATTACGCTTTCATTAAAATTAAGATTCTGACAATGATTCACACCTCCTTTTACATTTACATGTCATTTTAGGCATCTTTGAGAAGATGACACTACACTGTGGGAAAAATTAATGTTTTAAAATTAATGACAAGTTTTTAGCTCAGTTCAGTGCAGATCAGCTTTGTGTTTCCTCATGATTTGCCACCCCTTTTATATAAAGAAAGGTAGTAGAAAAAAATCACCATGGAAATAAAAGAATAATCAAGGGAAGCACACTTTTTCTAGTTACAATAGAGACACTCAAGGCAAAAATTAAAATTTTCAGGTATTAAATAGATGACAGACATGACTTTGGTAGCAAACTATGTCCAATCTTAAAGTTAAAGGTATACATCAATTGAAAATCCTAAAGAGGTACAAAAGACTTAGAGAGTAAAAACTGATATGAGTATTTAAGATGTGGTAGAAAATGAGCAAAACTTAAAAAACAGGAGGTGAAGACTGGCAGATGAAAACCAGGAGTTCTTCAGAAGAATAGCTTTTGTACCCTGAGCCTTAAAAGAGGTTCTTGGCCCTGCAGGCTACACTGCAGCTGAAGGCTTCTCCAGATACATTGTGTTGGTAGGTAAAGCCTATGAACTTCTTGTCTAGAACATCAAGACCAGCTGGCCTCTGTGTGTTTTTGTGTGGGAGAAAGAGAAAAGGAGAGAGAAAGAAAGAAACATTTTATATTACATGTAAAAGCAAAAGGCAAAATGTACAGTAACATTGAAGGGAAATTACTGTGCATGGGGAAAGAATATAAAAAATTAATTGTAGAAGAGGGGAAGAACTTGAGGTTCTTAGGGCTTTTGCAGACTTCTACCAAGCTTGCTTAGATTTGGAGCTGAAATTGAATTTTAGTTTCTGTCAGCCATCTGTCTTACCTTATAAATTTATTTAAACTTTTAAGTGAAAAGATTTTTTCCATTTCTTTAGAAAAATAACATATTTTTATTGATTGCAATCTAGATCTTTCTGAGGTTAGTTTTTATTTCTTGAAAACCATCCTTAAAAAGCCTTTGAACCTACATGCTGGAAGCATATATGTTTAAATTCATAGACTTTGTTTCTAGAGACATGAAAAAGACATCACACATAATTGCAAGATTAACTGGGTCACTGCATTCAACAGTTAGAAGTTATGTAGTATTTGAACTACTCTTAAGCAATAATTTTCATTAAATTTTATGATGAGTTTGTTAACATAAAATCAACACAAGATAAATAGCAAATATACTCTGTGGGTTTTCAATGAAAAATGATGAGGTGCTCTATGCATGTATTAGGATAGTTCCAAGGAATATATTATGCATGTTGTAATACTCAGACATTCATAGAGTATCATATCCATAATGAAAACTGAATCAGAGGAGACAAAATCTATATATATGTTGCATTTATTTAGCAAAATTATTGAAGGTTTGACTGTGTGACTTGAAGCTTTATTATTCAAATAGAGGAGTATTTCTTATCTCTCCCACAAACTCATGTGAAAAATGTTTAGAGAATAATAAAGTCACAAAGTTGAGAACACCAGGAAAAGGAATTTAAATAATTAAGCTACTTCTAGAAATATGGCATATGTTGCATTACTTGTACCAACCTTTTTATGAACACAGCAATCAACTTGAGACCACAGACTGCTGAATGTCTTCAGCAAAATCAGTCAAGGGATTTGTTAGTCTTCCAGTTTTATGTCCTAAGTACAAATGACAGTGCACCAGAGGAGCAAGATGGATAAAATAAGTACATAATTATACCATGTAAAGTATGTCAGTGTGCAAATGCTGTCACAAAAAAGGATCAAATGGATAGTGTACATGTTTCTCAGAGCAGAGAATGAAAGAGATGAAAGTAGGATAGGAAAAAAACCCAGCTTTTTTTCAGAGGCTTTAGAAGCCAGAAAATTTTATTAATTTCTGAAATGTGGAAGCTTGGGAAAATCAAAGGATAGATATAAATTACGTTCTTATCGGAATTTATCTCTTATTTTTGCCTGTTTACTTTTTCAATATTTTTGAAAATAAACACCAAAATGCCATAAAAAACAGTTGAAGTAACGCCTAAAAAATCTATCCAGATAATTTTTGAAAATTATTGAGATATCTTGAAAATAATTTGAATTTAGGAAAAAACAAAAAACAAACACCAAAAAAATCACAAAAAATGTCTTTATTTTTAAAATTTGTTAACATGATTAACAGTTGCAATAAAAATATGGGCTTTTAAAAACAGAATCTTCTTCCAAAAAATGATGGGAATTACCATAGTTTCATTTGATATGGAAATCAAATGAAGTTTGCAGTTGTGAACTTATTTGAAGTAAGAAACTGCAAAGGAAATTGAACTTTAGGGGTACCTTTTGTCTAGATTTCAGTTCACACTTTACAGATTGTTTCCTCAATTCAAAGACATCATTTTATATAGCAAAGCCTCTTAAATCTCTATAAGAATGTGTCTATTGCAAGTACAGGAATAACATAAACAGCTCCTATGGTGCTGCTCAGTAGCCTTTTTGAAGATTTCTTCAGTATTTCAGAAGGTGTTTATATCATTTATATACTCCAGATCAGTAAGAAGAGTGACTGGTTCCCAAAGCTGTTCTTAACAAACAACAACAGTGAAGTCTCTGAACTCTGATTCAGGGGTCTGAAAATGATCAGTCCTTTTACACAAATTAATTTATTCACCTATGTCATTCATCAAACCATTTGCCCTCAAAGAGCAAACTTGACTTTATGAAAACAAACATTAAATTCTTAAACATCTTGTGTCTTCATTGACTTCTTGCACCTTCCACATATCTACCCAAAATCATCCTAACTTCTTCATCTGGGAAGTTCTATGATGGTCCTGAAATATTGTTGTATTTTCAAAGTGAATAACTTCATTAATCTTTTATTTATTCAAATTAGAACTAGAGCAGTGTGAATCTGAAAAGCTTGCATATCTTTCCTTATAGTCACTTGAAATGTATCATGAAAATTAAGAGGTATAAAAAGAATTTAGTTTATTACTATCTTCCATAATCTTATTGGGATTACTGCTGGTAAAATTGGTTTAAAAGTGATTTATTTTTCTTTTTATGTAGTTCATACAATACTATTTTGTTTTATTTTCATTTTTCTCACTTCTGAGGACTTTTAAGAACAAGCTTTGACCCTTTTCAAAGCTATGTTGATAAAAAAATGGGTTTAGCCATTTGTAATTCTGCAGAATTTCTTGCTTGGAGGGAGAAGCAGTAAATACTGAATCTTTAGAGCTTGCATGCTTAGAAGTTAAAGTTGTCAGTAAATCTTTGTGAAAATAGTCAGGACTTTGGGTTTTTACTATATCAATAATTGCCTAGCCAGCAAGCCAGGCAGCTCCAAAAGCATTTGACTCTTAGAAACCTATTTCTAACTTTGGCAAGCTAAAGTTGAACTGAGAGTTACTGCTAAGTCAATCACGTTCAGTTGTCTGTAAACCACAAATGACTTAATTCTCTGTTTCCTTCAGAACAGATCACATAATTTAACACCACACACCTCTGTCATTGGAGGACTGTGGCACACCTTCATAAAATACGGTTGGAGCTCCTGTAACACTTCCAAGGTTTTCTTTAGATCTTCAGGAAAGTCTCAGGGGATGCAAGAACAGTATGTTCAGACTTAAGCTTTAAACAGGGCAAATGTATGTGGAGTGCCCAGATTATACCACATGGGGTGGTTTTATGAAGCTATTAGGACTACTAGTTAGTTGCCATTTTGTATAAGCAGAAATGCAGTACACAGTGTGAAAAAGAGAAAACAACTTTGAAATTACTGGAGGGAAAAAAAAGAAAAATATTTTTGTGAAATGCTTCAGAAATCCTCAAGCTCTGATGATCAGTGCACATACTCAAACAGCAGCTTCTTTACAAACTGTGATAAGCACGAAACCTCTATTTACTGTGTATTGAACCTACTCATTTGAGATACTCACCTGTCAGTGTGCAATGTGCAAGAAGGCAGAACAGAAATGAGTTCTAACAAAGAAAATCTTATGTTTAATTTTCTGGCAGGGGGATTCTGTAGTCTATTTCTTTTCTTGATTTAGCCTAGCAACAGCATCATGTACTACTGGGGGATTCCAGAAAATTTACTGTGATTAATGCAGAATCAAGAAAAAAAGCAGAGAAGTGTGGATTTCTCTAATTTGATAGGATTATAACAAAAGCAGGTCAACTTGTTTGTTTTCAGTATCACATATTCAAGATGGCTTTAATTTTATCACCTTAAGCTGGGCAAAGTACTTGATAAACAACAACAGAAAAGGCCCATTTTGTACTTAGAGGCAAAAATGAAAATTAAAAATTGATTACATAAATTCCTGAAGGAATAGATATAGCCAGTGAAGTCCCATTGATTAAAAATAGGTTGCACTCAGTCTTCATGTAGCATGACTAGCACACAACATGTCTAAGTACCTATTTATTTATTTATTTGTTTATAAAATAAAGTAAGAGAAGAGAAAAGTTGCAAGAGGACTGAAGAAGAGGTGTAGTGAGAAAGAAAAGGTCTTTGGAGATAGAAATTTACCTCTATATTGAAAAAATCATTAAAATACTTTTTCATGCCTTCAGTGTCAGTGACCTGAGAAAAAACAGCTAAAAATGAGAGGGAAATCAGCAAATTTGATAGTCATCTGCTGAACAGGTTTGATCTTTCAGAATAAGTTAGATATCTAATATTTTTAACGGCAACACCTTTAAATGATCCTAGAAAACTCAGAATGACTCACCATCTCCTTGGTAACAGCTTGAACAATTCCCAGTCTGTTTGCCTAAAGTATAACTCCTAAATGACCTGAAGTATAGACCTAAATTAACAATTTATTCCTATTTGCAAACTTGAAGGTCAAGGAAAGATATGTATTTTTTTATTATATATTTTTCTGTCTCATGTAATTTGATAACAGCTTACTATTAAGGCTGTGTGGAAATTTCAAAATCAAGTCCAAAGGAGAGGAGAGAGGTGAATCTATCCTCTTCCAGTGAGTGGGAAATTTGCTCCAAACTGTTGAAGAATTTAGCATCCTTAAAGAAACAACACTTTGAAGCAGCAATCATCTCATTTCCATTAGCAGGAAAACAAAATCAAAGTCACATCCTTGTTCCGAACCCTCAGAAATCTATATTTGGCAGAACACAACATTTTCAGGGATAATCTACCAGGGAATGTTTTAATAATGAGTTTTAATTTTATATCTGGGTTTTCTTGACTACTCATTGTAAAATTGCAATATAATCCCAAATGTGATGACAATAAATTTCCAGTGAAGAAATATAGTTATTTGTCAAATGAAAAATTGAAATAAAAATAAGTCTGCTCAAATAATATAACTTACAAATAATGACAATAAAAATGAAGAAAAATTTCCCTATTCATTTCTAATATCTATTAGAATATCCAACTGAGCTACTGGTGTCATTCAAGTGATTTTAAAAATATTAGATAAATTGCATAATATTTCCTGCAAACTACTATTTAAATGAAAACTGAAATAGCAGGTCATTTTCCTAAATGTTATAAAGTTTTACATGTAATTGTGACACCCTCCTCTGAAGTAAAAAAGTTATTCCTTTAAAAAGACCTTAACAATCATGAAGTTATTGTTAAATCTGTTTCCAGTACTGCAGTATGAGTTATCATAGGAGTGCTACATAACATAAGATGCTTTCACATTCTCAAAAACTTGAAGCTGTTTTTCTAAATTATGTATTTGGTGGACCAGAGCAGAGTCCCAGTAATTAGGGAATTTATTTGTCATGTGGGAGGCTGAGAGTAAACACCTTGTTCCAATTAGCATACTATTATTTATGCAAAGTGAATGAGGTCTAGCAGGAGTAATACCTTAGCAGGAATTGCAAATACACTGGTAATGACCTGGACATTAAAGAATGGTAGAACAAGAAACTCAATCATTTTCCTTCTCATCCCAAAATTATAAAAACATTATTTACAAAATTTTCAATTCCATAAAAAGAATGAGATTTTTTTCCCCCTGCTTTTTCTATGTTTACCCAAATTCTACCTCTGAGCTTACTAAATACCGTAAGGTATGTTGTTATGAGTAGTTTTAGTTCCTAATGTAACATATAATATTATCCTTTGAAAAAAAACGTGGTATAACAGTTCCCAGAAATTACCATTTTGCACTACAGCCTCTACAGAAATGAGAAAATATGTCTCTACAAATATAGAACTGTCCTTCTAAACTGGAACTATTGTACTTTGAGGTTTCCCTTCTTTTCAAAAATGTCATATGCATAGCCTTTGAGGATTCTGTGGAACTTACCTAGGATTTGCAAATTTTTGGCTCCTCTTCAGGCTGGTATTAATCTCCTACAGGTCATTCAATGGCCACAACTTCTTAAATCCTAGAAGTGTTCATATCTCCTTTTCAGGAAGTGACAATTCTGACATTTCCTGGGAAAATATTTAAATTTAAACTGGATACATACTGTGTACACAGCCACATTTCTACATCTCAGTCACAGTAACTGTGATTGTGTGTACAGTAACTGTGTACATCTGTGTGTAACTTATGTACAGGAAATCTTGTCACAGCTCTGCCAGAAGTCAGAAAATTAAAATTTCATTCTGACCAAGGTTTATAAGCCAAAGTAGCTGCCATATGATTTGTGTCACTCCAACATTTAACAGCATTTTCACTCCCTTAATTATGTTGAAAGAAAATGTTCCCTTTTAGTTGACTTCTTCTGATGACTGAAACTGTTTCAGCTGTAGAGCATTCCTGAGTCTCTTAAGAGTATGGAAAATATCTAAATATTAATAAGAGGTCTCAAGTAGTTAATTTTAGTTGAAAACTGCTGAACTACCTTTTTATTTTTAACTGTGGAAAAAAACAAAAATTCCTTTCAAGCTTTTATTGAGACAGACTTTGAGGTAGGACTCTTTTCCTTCTGCTTATAACAGATGCTTATTCCTCATATAAAGTAATCAATTTTTGGTGAAAAATATTTTTTTTATAGTGCTTATTATTTTACTTTATTATTCTCACAGCATCTAGCTGAGCTATTCAGACACAGGATATTTTTTCTCAAAACACTATACAGGTATAGAGCACAAAGAAATTAGACTGAGGTCTTAATTTTTTCAAACTTTTTATAATTTTTTTAATTGAAAAAATATTCAATAAAATTAAACAAAGGAGTGCAAGAAAAACTGAGGCAACATTGGTTGATAGAATAGGCTGTGGCAAAGGAAAAGTTCATGGAAGACTGGAAGAGAAAAATTGATTACTTTGATGGATAACTATCCAAGCCATGACAGAGAACACAAAAATACTGGTTTGTAAATATATATCTTGCAAGGGATGATTCCAGTTTGTATGATAGGTGGCCGGTTAATTAAGACAAGGAAAAAATTACCAGTGCGTTAGATCAACCTTTCTTCTCAGATTCAAAATCTTCTATGGAGTAAAACTTACTGCTTTATAGAACATCAGTGCTGAAATACTTATTAGAATGTATATAATTATTTTGATGGTGTGAGAAACTGAAGATAGTTCTTTTAATACAACATTTCCTTAATAAGATGTAAATTCCTACCAGCTATTTCCTGTAGACTTCCATTAACGGTGTATAGAGTGAGAAATACCTTTCCAAAGAGTAAGTTAGAAAATATAAGTTAGGAGCCAATTTACTTCATTTATTTACACAGATGCCCTAAAATAGGATGCCATATTCATGATGGACATCAGAATAAGTGAGATTTTGAGGGAGATGGTAGTTATGCTATGTGAAGAATAAAAAAACTCCTAAATCATTGACCTAGAAGCCATTATTTCCTGACATCCTGTCTGGAACTATAAATTAAACTCTATCTGATTAAAAAGAAGGAAGGCCCAAACTTACCTCTGGTCAAGGTTTTTGCTTTCAGTCATGATCTAAAAAGGACATAATATAAAAAGGAACAAACACATATTTAGGGGCTATGGTATTGAATACTATCTATTTTAATATTTGGGATATCATTCATTTATTTTAATTCCAAACTTCATGATAATGTTTGAGATTATAAAATACCTACAATGCACTTTAAAACTATTCATTATATTCAGACTGTTTGTGTACAAGGAAGTTTTCTAATGCAGTAGAAAAATAGTTAATACAGGGAAGAATTAATAGATCACTGATTGAGTTTTGTATGTATTTGAAGAAGAAATGCAAAACCATGTTCCCTTAATAAAGCATTAAGATTCTGATTTAAATAAGCACATACTGGGCTTCTTTGAGCATCACAAGTTATTGTCCTTAATTCATAAATACACATTAACTTTTTCCTAATCTATATTATAAATTTTGTGTAGCATAATAGATGCTATAGGAAAATGTGGTCTATCAAATAATTGTAAAATAGAATTAATGCTGTTCAATACTATAGTTGCCATTTGAGCTATTTTTATCTGAATGTATATGTGAATAAATTTCAATTTCAGATCCAGACAGTTGTACAATGAGGTACTGGCAGAACCAGGACGTGAAGTTTTACAGCTTATCCCTTGTGGGAGGAATTTTCAAAGGATTTAAGGAAACACTACAGCCTCTAACTGTGTAGAAGGCATCTTTGGTGGGGATATACAAACTTAAGCATCCCTATACAATGCTGATTGGTATCAAGGAGGTAAGTGCAGGTAGTTTCAGTCTAATGAGTAAAAGATGAAAGTGTGAACAGCTGGAGGGTCTAAACCAGCATAGGGTACCTTAAAGGGGTAAAGTATCCCATTCTGGAGTCTTATTTATTGAACAAGGCAGAAAAACATAAGAAATAAAATTTTTTGTCCTCTTTATACTGGAGGAAATAAGGGGCAATTGGTAATTACCTGTCCATTACGTATGAGGAAGTTCATGAGGATGGAACTAAAGCCGGATTGATCATGTCCCAGTTTAGTGCATTAACCAGCGTAATTTCTACAGCAACTCCTCAAAACAATTTTCTTCCTGAAAGTCTCCCTCATTTTATAAATAGAAATCATAATTTAGGCCAATAATTACTTTCTTATACCATTGAGTACAATTGAGCAGAGACATACCAAAGCCATTGAAGAAATAAATGTCACTACAAAGCAAAATACATCAGTTTTCAATTCCTAGTGCACTATTCAGACAACTTCAAACTCCAACAGTTGCTGCTGCTAAAACATCAATTAATGTTTTTCTGACTCAATCATCGGTTCAAAATATCCTTTAAAAATGGATTTCTGCTTGAGCAGTGACTGTCATATGAGAATTGACATCTTCCAGAGGGACAGCATAGCAGAGGATAATCTATCCAAGTGGAAGTGCAAAGTCATGTTCCTGGGCAGAACATCCCCATTCACCCGTGCATGCCAGGGTGGACCAGGATAAGCGGCTTTGCAGAAAATATCCTGAGGTCTTGCTGGACATCAAGTTAGCTGTGAAACAGCAATTTGTCCTTGTAGCAAAGAAGACTAGAACTATCCCAGGATGCATTAGGAGTAGTGTTGTTAGCAGAATAAGGGGGTGAGCCATTCCCTTCATTCAGCATTGGTGAGATCTGGAGTACCATGCCCAGTCCTGGGCTCCTCAGAACAAGAGAGATGAGGACATATTGAAAA
Source organism: Peucedramus taeniatus (assembly GCA_013400575.1). Classification (NCBI taxonomy): domain Eukaryota; kingdom Metazoa; phylum Chordata; class Aves; order Passeriformes; family Fringillidae; genus Peucedramus; species Peucedramus taeniatus. The sequence goes on from WBNO01033552.1 coordinate 27,894, forward strand.
GAGTCCAGCCATGAAGGTCCACAAAAACTGGCAAAAATGATAAAGAGGTTTAAACATCTGTCATAGAAGAAAAGGCTGAGGATATTCAGCCCAGAGAAATGGAGGCTCAAAGGAATAACTCATCACAGTATAAAAATATCTGAAGGGAAAATGAAAAGAGAGATTTTTTTTCAGTGCTGTTCAGAAACAGGACAAGTAGGACGAATGAACTGAAACACAGGACATTCCATCTGAAGATTAGGAAACACTTTTTTCTCTGAGGGTGGCTGAGAACCAGTACAAGTTGCCCTGGGAGGCTGTGGGAGGTCCTTTGTCAGAGATATTTAGAAGCCATTTGGAGGCAGTCCTGGGCAGCCTGCTGTACGTGGCCCTACAGGAGCAGGCACAATGGACCAGATGACTTCCAGAAGTCTGTTTCCATCTGAACCAATCTGTCATTCTGTGTTTCAGGTAACCTTATGGCTTTTACTGTGACTAAAGTGGAAAACACAAAAAACATATCAAAGTCCTGTATTTTATTAACATGGCAAAACACAGTTTACAGCAATAAATAGGAATATGAACATTTATAATCAAATCTACTCCTCAAAACCAGACTAGGCTGGCTCCACATCCTCACCATCTATTAGTGGTTGTGAAGGATGGTGGAACAGAAACTGTTTTTTTATATATTCCAAGATGCTATGGAACTAAAATTTTATATAAACCCAAGGGAGTGATACAGCAAGGTCATGCTGACTGTCCTGCCAGCAGGTTTGCTACTGCTGTAGTCAGCACTCATCAGAAACCGTCTGTGGAAGAGTCTTGCTATGATAGAGAAGTCTCCATTTTTCCAGGTTCAGGTCTCCCTTATCTGGGAAGGGTTCTGTGCTCAGCTGGATCATATTTACTTCAGAAACTTAGGTACTAAGATGGCTTCAGACTCCTGCATATATACAAATTGCACTCCAATACTCTTTAAAATAAATTCATAACAATTTCCGAGTTTCCTCTACTCTTTTGCCACATGACAGAAATTCATTGACTGTTCCGAAGAACCATTTTTATCTTTCTAAATTTATATAAGGTAACCTGTAGTATCCTGTTCCACGTAAGGGTTTTTGGGAATTTTTAACCTTACCTGAGACTTCAGGTGATTATTTATTTGCCAGTCAGGAAATGTCTTTTTTCATTTAATCTGGAAGCAGATTTTTATCACAATAACTACAGGAACATCTAAAATAAGCCCTGAACATCTCTTTCAATCTGATATTCTCTTTCCTCTGCATGTAGGGTTTTTTTTGTGTGGAAAAAGGCAAATGGAAGAAGATATCAATTTTAATATGTTTTGAATGCATACGCATGTGCTACTAACTGTAATATTGAAAATAGTTTTAATCAACCTGAAAAAAAAAAGACATATGCCAAATTCTGCTGGTTCTTTATGCTATATGTACAATTGCTACAGAGGAGAGAAAGGACAGCGGAAAACATTCATGGAACCAACTTGAGGTCCTCTTTAAAATAACATTTTGAAAGCAAATTTAGCTTGGTGAAGGACACAAAAAGAATGGAGAAGTCAATAATCATTGAAGAAGTCATATCCTGCTTCTGATCAAGGCCTGTGTTATACAGATAGAACATATCCCTTTATGAAAACTGCATAATTTAAAAAAGCAAGACTGCCACAAGATGAATAGATTGCTTTACTGCATGTCAGCTCATTTTTAAAGAGAATGCCTCAGAAAAATAAATAAAGTTTAAACTTTTTGTTTCTCATCCCCATATTCACAGTCATATCTGTTAAAAGACATGGAACACTTTAACGATTTTTCATTCTTCCCAATGTTTCAGATCATAGTTGCATATGAATAAACTGTGTTGTAATCCACCATGGTCATTGAAAACACAAGCTCTAAGTAAGGAGTTTAATGTATTGCAAAGGAAGAAGCATGTATTCAGATAAAATTGGAACCCTATACACCTCTTTTAGAGGGTACTTTCCAGGTTTCCAGTCACACAGGAAGGACATCTCTTCAGCTTAAGCAACTTTCTATTTTTCCACTTGTGCTCTGTGGACTAACATAGAAGTAAATCTGGCATGCAAGCAAATAGGAAAGAAAAGCAGGAAATCCTCTGATGTTATTATCCCTCCATGTACAAAGCCCACTATGAAAACCACAAATCACTTAAAATTCATTGCTCACTGAGCGCCTCAGAGATATTTGATCCTGGCCTTATAAATACTGTCCTTACAGCTTTGTATGCCTAATTCCTAAGCTATCCATATAATGAATGTGAGAGGAAGGGATAGTGTCACACTAAAAAACAGCTTTTCTCAGTTAGACAAGAACAGCTTCCTCATCACTGTGCCACACAGGTGATTTTCTTAACGTAATCCATAAGAAGTATTTATACTTTCTGATGAATGTCTGAACTACTGCATTGCTGAAACCTTGGCTTTGTTTGTCAATTGCTGTTTGTAGTTATAGGGCAGACATTTTATCATGTACATGCAGTGGTAGCAGCTGCCACATATTTTTTCATCATTGTGAATTATATATAATATTTACACAGAATTAAAATCACTAGTTATTACTGCCAAACATATGTGCCCATTTCAAGGTCCCTTATCACAGTATAAAAGACAACAAAGCACTGGAGTGGTAGCAGGATCACTATCCTTTTATCCTTCGCATAAAATGTACATGAGTTTTCAGTTGAGTTCTTTGAAAATTCATGCATATTTTGACCCTGAACCATGGAATCATTAAAAATGAAAATCTTAAAAGCACAAGTCAGCTTATCCTAACAATGAACTTTTTTTTTTTTATTGGAAGCAGCAGTAAGAAAAGACTAAGCTGTATGTCTCTCTGATCCCTGCTATTTTATGATTTTTAGAGCTTTACTAATGCAGAAAAATTTCAGACAATTGCTCTAATTGTGTGACTAGTAACCACAGTGCAGTTCCTTCAGATAAAACCTCCTCATTGCATTCTAGTCAGTATTTAACAAAAGCAAAGATCACAACTAATGGCTGCATAGTCACACATCTCTTTGTTTTAAAGTGATTCTCCCTGAATACAAACAACCTTTAATTTTCACCTCTAGATAAAATTTAAAATCTCTCTCTTAGACCTTTCAAAGTAAGGTGTTTTGCTAGTTTACAAAACTAATCAGTATAATAATCCTCTGTATTTATGCAGCATTCTTAATCTCAGTGTGCCCAAATGTTAAAGAATATTCCTCATGTTTTATAAAACACTTGTAAAGGATGTGATTTCTGGGTCAAACTTGCCTGTGCAGCTACACAGCTCCTAGGAATCTATTCATCTTCACAAGCTGTGCAATCACAGAAGCTGTCTGTAATTGGAGAGGCTGTGTCTAACTCACAGAAACAGAAGACACTTCTAGGCAGCCTTGGTACTTGATAATAACTAAGAAAAGTAAGAAACAAAACTGAAAACCACAAAGCAGTGCATCATTTTGATTTCCCCTGATTCTTAGAGATAGCCCAAGTCTCCCAATATTCCTGTTAAAAATTTGGGGGAGACTTTTAGAAAGCATTAGCAGGGTAAAGTATTTAGTTCAGAAATTACTTATGTAAGCTACTTCTCCCACCTTAAGCTTACTGAAATGTGCTTAATACAAACAGCATAAGAAGATAAGATTTGTGTACAAGGAAAACAGAAAAAAATATTAGGCCCTCCTTCTTATTTCATGTCACCTGTTTCCAGCATCCTTCTAGATGTCCTTATTTTTTTTCTGTTCATGTAGTATTGATTCTCATTTCTTATTGGTTTATTCAAGAAGGGAATCCTGAATCTGCAAAAATATCTGAACATGTAATTATTTTTCTTATGTATGAAATCAGATTTATACATGAATATTGTCTAGACTGGGAGTTAATCTTAGATAAAATGGAAAGAGAATAAAAAGTAAAGGTTTTAGAAAATTTTAAGTTCATCAAGTGAACAGATGAGAAGAAAATACTTAACTTCTGTTGCCAGAAAAAAACTCCCCCTGTCATATTTAGCAGTTTCAATTTTCCAGATCAGACTGGTAAAGTAAATAAGCTGTGCACTTTCACTGTACATCTTTGTGCTTCTTTAGTTCCTACAGGTTGTGTTAATATCATTTGCATAGGATGGATGCAAACAGTTTAGGGAAAAGGCCTATGCTTGATGATGACTCTTGAAGAGGAATGAAAAGGAATCTTTTGATATATTCTGTAATATCTAACATATTACACATTACATATTTATATATATACAATATATCTTATAGATTCATAAAACAATAAATGATTATAAAAATAAATAAATAATAAATAAATAAATTAAAAATAAAATTAATTAATTAATTAATTAATTAATAATTTATTATAAAATTATAAAATCATTCAGGTTGAAAAATACCTGTATTATCAAGTCCGGCTGCAAATGTAGCCAAGTCCACAACTCAATCACATCATGTCTTATAAATATCTCCAGGGGGTGTGACTCTACCACTTCCCTGAGAAGACTGTTCCAATGCCTGACAATCCTTTCAAGGAAGAATTTTTTCCCTAATAGTCAATCTAATCGTCCCCACAGGCCATTTCCTCTTGTCCTATCACTTGTTACTTGGGAGGAGAGAGCAACCCCCACCAGACTACAACCTCCTTTCAGTTAATTGTAGAGTGGAAAGGTCTCACCTCAGATTCCTTTTCTCCAGGCTGCGCAACCCCAGCTCCCTCAGCCCCTTCTCATAAGCCAGGCACTGGCCTTCTTGGCCACCTGAGCACGTGCTGGCTCATGTTCAGCCAGTGGTTGACCAGCATCCCCAGGTCCTTTTCTTCTGGGCAACTTTCCAGCCACTCTGCTCCAAGCCTATCAAGATATCTTGATTTCTCAAATCTAAAGTTTGCTTCAGCCCTATGGAAATTGGAAATACAGGGTATACTTAACTCTATAAGCATCTTCCAGTCCTACAGAGCATATTCAATCACAGAGCAGTTGGAAAGAATTTCTTCTGGCAATGTAGACTAAAGACTCAAGCGGCAAGTGTCAAGTGCCAATGAACAAAAGTAAAAGCAGCAGTACAACAGCCCAGAGCAGTGATTCTGCTTCTGGATGAACTCCAAGTGCCTTGCTGTGTGGAGCATCAGAAATGTTTTTCAAAGCAGACTTGCCTTCATGCTGTGGGGAATGCTTCAAATTTACATTCCTTGGAATTAGAGCCATTAACTTCTCAAAAGTTTTAATATTTTCCCTACCCTCTCTGTTAATTATCAGGGTTTTGTTCTTCTTCACACACCCACATGATCTTTCTCTGTGATCCTACAATGAATTCATCATGTTGACATTTTGACAGTTCACTTATTTCCAAGCAGTAGACTACTATGTCATAAACATAGTGTTTTGATTTTGCTGAAGAATAAAGAATAACATTAAAGTGGAAAGAGAAAGAACATTTTTATTCAAAAGCAAATGTCAACAATGGTGACAGAGGGAAAATAAAACATTTCTGGCACAGAAAATTACTCAAAGAACCACTATCTTTTATCTTCCTAACTTTTGATATATTTTTTCCACAGATACAGATGTACAAACATTAGTGAAACTCCTTTATCACCATGTTCCATTTTCCTTGCTATTTTGCTGATTTTACTAAAAAGAAAACCCTTTTTCAAAAAGTGCTTATTTTATAAAAAAATACTGTCAAATTTTCTCATGTATTTGACCATTTAGTATAAACTCTAAGACCAAACAGTAAAAATCAATATTCCTTTACCTTCACATCATGACACAGTTTCCAAGTTGCTTCTGTGACCATGTTGATCTCCATAGGCCTTCATCATTGCAGCCCTAGAAAATTTGGTAATTTTCAAGCTATTTTATAGATAATAAGAATTTAAAAAAACAAATTCATATTTCCTGCACAAAATATTTATGAAAACAATTGTTGAGACAATTTTCAACCTTAAAAAAATTATATTAATGTTTACTTTTTAAAGATAAAGAAACATACCTTGCATCCTTGAATCATAGAACGGTTTGGGTTGGAAGGGTCCTTAAAGATCATATACTTCCAACTCCCCTGCCATGGGCAAGGATACCACCACTAAATCAGGTTGCTCAGAGCCCCACCCAGCCTGGCTGTGAACATTAGAGGGATGAAGCGAAGACAACATTTTTGGGCAACCTGTTCCTGTGCCTCAATAAAGAAGTTCTTCCTAAAATTTAATCTAAACCTATCCTCTCTCAGTTTGGAGCCATTCCCCTCTGTCCTATCATTCCATGTCCTTGAAGAAAGTCCCTCTCCAGCCCTCCTGCAGGCCCCCTTTAGGCACTGGAATGTGCTATAAAGTCTCCCCAGAGCCTCCTTTTCTCCAGGCTGAACAACCCAACTGGAGGTGCTCCAGTCCTCTGATCATCTTTATGTCCTTCCTCTGCACTCACTCCAAAAAGATTGATGTCCTTCCATGAGTTATGCTTCCCCTTTTCCAATCAGTGGGAACTTCAGTGAACTGCCATGATTTCTAAAACATGATTGATTGTGGTACAGCCACTTTCTACACCAGTTCCCCCAGGACCCATGGATGCACCTCATTAGGTCCCGTGGACTTGTGCACCTTCAGGTTCTTTAGATAGCTTTGAACCCAATTGTATTCTACAGCTGGAATCTTTTTTCTCCCGTTCATTGCCTCACCTTCTGTGACAGAGGAAGTGTGGCTGGAGTATTTGGTGGTGAAGGCAAAGTCAGAAAAGTTGATGAGTACCTCAGCCTCCTTGATGGTCCCATCCATCCTTTACAGCAATGCAAAAATAAATTAATTTTATAGGCTACCATTACAGGTTATTGTTTTCAATAGAAGTGAACAAAATTTCTTTTCTTTTTTTTTTCCCCTAGGTTCATGTTTTGGGTTTTCTGCAAATATTTTTATAATATATATTTAACAATAATATTATTAATTAATTTAATTTAATAGCATTAATTACAATAATTTACTTCTATATTCATCCATATTTATATTTAATAAC
>WBNO01033554.1:550-16762 GCA_013400575.1 Peucedramus taeniatus
TAAAACTATATATTTATTATATATTATTAATAATATTATAATTAATTATTTATTAAAATTAAAACTCAGGTTTTAATTTTAAATCCCCAAAAATTCCTACACCTTGTTCCAGGAGCAGTCCCACTCCAGTGGTGGCAGGAGTTGGGGAACCCAACAGAATTCCAGAAGGTTTGGGTTGGAAAAAATCAGAATCATCCCAGTGCCACCCTGGCGTGGGCAGGGACAGCTCCCGCTGTGCCAGGGCACTGCCAGGGATGGCAGCGTCCCTAAAAACCACAGACAGAGCACCCAAAGCTCAGTCCCAGCTCTCTATGACAGCAATAAACAGAATTTTGGGGATTTGGTGGTTTTGGGGTGGGCAGAGCGAGGGGTTGGTGGTGGTTTTTTGATGTAGGAGCACCCAAAGCTCAGTGTCAGCTTTATCTGACAGCAAATAAACAGAATTTTGGGGATTTGGTGGTTTGGGGCCGGGCAGAACGAGGGGTTTTTCTGAGGTAGGATTGCAGGGAGTTTGGAATTCCAGCAGGAGGAGGAAGGACTGGGGATTTATCCCTGAATTTTGGTCTCTGTGCTGCCCATAAATCCCATGGAGCAGAAGGGTCTGGAGGGGCAGGGCAAGGAGAGATGGGCTTGGGCAACAAATGAGACAATCTTACCAGGAAAACATGGATTTTCAATGGATTTTTTCCAGCCTAAAACCTTCACCTGGCGTTGAGCCAAGGAATAAATCCCATTTATTCTGCCTGGACCTCGGATTGAGTCCCTGGGGAGAGAACATTGCCAGGAGCATGTGGGGACAGCACCCAGGGAATGGCTCCCAGTGCCAGAGGGCAGGGCTGGATGGGATCTTGGCAATGAGGAATTGTTCCCTGGCAGGGTGGGCAGGGCTGGGATGGAATTGCCAGAGCAGCTGGGGCTGCCCCTGGATCCCTGGCAGTGCCCAAGGCCAGGCTGGACACTGGGGCTGGAGCAGCCTGGGACAGTGGAAGGTGTCCCTGCCATGGCAGGGGTGGCACTGGATTATCTTTAAGGTCCCTTTCAAATTATTCATGAATTTTAAGAAGCCAGATTGGGCTGGGGCAGAGGGAAGGGTGTTATAACCCATGAGTGTTATAACCCATGAGTGTTATAACCCATGAGTTTTAGAACCCATGAGTGTTATAACCCATGGGTGTTATAACCCATGAGTGTTATAACCCATGATGTTATAACCCATGAGTGTTATAATCCATGAGTGTTATAACCCATGATGTTATAACCCATGAGTTTTGCAATCCATGAGTTTTATAACCCATAAATTTTATAATCCATGGGCACTTTATGGAGAATCTGGAAGGGATTTTGCCTTTAGAGACAAAAAAATCCCCGTTCAGCTCAGAGCCACACCTGAGCCGCGTGATGCCACACACCCAGAGCTGCCGGAATTCCTTGGATTCCCCTGGAACATCCCCAGCTCCGTGCGCTGTGCCTGTAAATCTCCCCAATCCTGGCTGGCACGGGCTGAGCCGCGGTTATTGGGGCATCGGGAGATGCCAGGCGGAGCAGTCAGAGCCCGGCAGGATAAACACGGCCATTAGCAGGGGGAGAGGAGCCCTGGCCAGGAATGACCATCCTTTAGTCACCCATCCAGGATGTCCCAGCCAGCCGGGGGCAGCGCGGGGGGCTGGGGGTGGCTTCCAGGGGAGGAAATGCCGCGATTCCCTGAGTCGGGAATGCTGCACATCCTCAGAGGGAGGGAGGGAGGATCAAACACCTTCGAAGGGAAGGAAGCTGCCAGGCAGGGATGCCAGCTGGGCTCACCTGGGGGTCAGGTGCTCTCTCTTCAAAGGATTATCCAAATATCTCAGGGTACACTGGCAGGAGAATCTCTTTAGACTCCTTATTTTTTCAGTTTAATTCTCTTATTCACATTCTTTTAAAATTTTAAATGTGATCGCACTGTTTTGAACCCACTCTTTAAAAACCCACTTTTAAACTCGCTTTTTGAAGAGGTTCTTGTAGGAAATTTAAGGCAGAGTCAAGCCCTCAGGTGTTGTAAAGCACCTGAGCTCAGGTGAGAGGTGAGGTTGTTCCCTCATTTTTAAAGACCCCTGATGAGCAAAACAGGATGAAAACCAAGGAAAAGTGAGACAAGGAATTGCGGAATGGTTTTGTTTGGAGAGACCTTAAAGCTCATCCATCCCCCCCCTGCCATGGCAGGGACACCTTCCACTGTCCCAGGCTGCTCCAGCCTGGCCTTGGGCACTGCCAGGGATCCAGGGGCAGCCCCAGCTGCTCTGGGAATTCCATCCTGTGCCAGGGCCTCAGCACCAGGAAAGGAAATGACTTGAAATTAGCAAAAATTGCACGTTTGGGATGAAACTTCTGGATTTGATTTACAGCCCTCATGGGAAGATTGGCACAAAGCTTTTCTAAGATTGTCACATTCTTCTCAAAGAAGGCATTTCAGGGAGCTAAAAATGATCCATGGATTTCTGTTAAAGTTGGGAAATTCTTGCTGCCAAAAGCTTATTTTTGGGTGTGGGATTGGGAGATGGTGCAAAAATCTTTTTTCATCTTTAGGTTTTTCAGAATGGCAGGATTTTGTGGTTTGCTTGGAGGCAATGGTTTGCCCAGAGGAGCTGGGGCTGCCCCTGGATCCCTGGCAGTGCCCAAGGCCAGGTTGGACACTGGGGCTGGAGCAGCCTGGGACAGTGGAAGGTGTCCCTGCCATGGCAGGGGTGGCACTGGGTGATTTTAATCCCTTCTCAATCCAAACCATTCCTTGATTCTGTGACAGCTCCAGTATTGATTTCCTCTTCTCTTGCTGATGTTACTTTTCATTGAGATAATCCCTGGAACTGGCAGGGTTATTCCCAAGTTCTGACTCAGATGCTGCATCACCAGCAGGACAGAACCAGCCTGGGGGAATTGTGTGCTCCCATTTTCCATGCAGACACCACAACCTTGCATTCCCTGAATTCCTGCCCTAACTTTCCACTGGCTTCCAGAGTGAAGCTCTGCCTACCAGATGTGCTGCTGGAGGATGGAATCCTGGAATTCCTGAGTGGGAATAAACCCCCAGGGATCACCCAGTGCCAGCCCTGTCCTGCCCAGACCCCAACAATGCCAGCCTGTCCATCCCTGGCAGCGCTGGCCAAAGGCTCCTGGAGCTCTGGCAGCCTCAGTGCCCATTCCCTGGGCAGCCTGGGCAGTGCCAGCACCCTCTGGGGAAGAACCTTTCCCTAAAACCCACCCTAAATCCCTCCTGGCCCAGCCCCAGCCAGGATCCTGTCCTAGGAGCGGAGATTGGAGTTGCCCTCAGGTGACTTTGGGCTCCTCCAGCTGAACATTCCAAGTGCAGGAATCCCCAGATTGGAGGACAGGGAGTGGTGTGAAGGCCCTGGGCTCAGCTAATCCGTTCTTTTTTCCTTTGTTCTGTTTAGATTTGGCCTCTGGAGTGGAAGCTGCGATGGCTTTGAGCAACCACACCAACAGCAGCTCGGTGCTGCCCAATCTGCTCCACATGGAACAAAAGAAGGCACTTCGGTTCAACAACTACAGCAACCCTGCCCTGGAGCTGCAGGAGGAGATCATGGCCTCCTTCTACATCCTCATCATCGTCGGCTTCTTTGGCTTCCTCCTCTTTGTCATGATGCTCAGCAACATCGTTTCCAGCAAGCCCGAGAACTACATGGACTACCTGTACTCGGGCAAGCTGAGCCCACCCCGGGGCCACCTGGAGCTGCCCCAGACCCAGAGCAAGGACACCAAGGACACCAGGGACACCAGGGACACCTTTGTCATCATCAACAGTGCCGCCTTCCTGGACCTGCAGCAGCAGGATGGAACAAACCCCCCCGGGACTGAGGGGCTCAGCACAAACTCCGTCCTCAGGGATGTGTGAAAATGGTTTTTATTTTCATTTTCCTTCTGTTCAGCCTACCCAGGGATCATTTTCCTCCTATGGGGAGGCTTCCCACGTGCAGCTGTGAAGGCACCAGAGGGAAACCTGTGTTATTCCAGCTCCAGGCCTTTGGATGAGGGGCTGGAGATGAATTCCCTCTTGTCTGCTCTTCCTGTTGTGTTTTCATGGCTTGGCTCTCGGGAGAAGGGATCACCCTTCCTCTGCTGTTACCTCCAGCATGTCTCCAGCTGGGACAGCGTGTCTGTGCCTGCTTCCTGGTATTCTTTATTCCCTAATTTATTTGGGAGCTCAGAGCTGCTCAGAGCCCTGTGCCAGCAGGAGCAGCCTCCGTGTCCAGCCTCAAACGATGGGAAGGGGTCGCTGATCTGTGTCCAGCCATTCCACGAGGAGTGAAGGTTATTCCAAGGATCTGGAGGCACGTGCTGGACTTGGACTTCTTTGGTCTGCAGCAGGTTTTGGAATGTGGTCGTGCATTTCTCAGCAGCTCCTCCACACTTGGCTGCCCTAAAGCAGGAAAATGAGGAGAGCCAGGACATCCCATTCCCAAGGGCTTGGAGACAGGACAACGGGGAATGGCCTGAAACTGCCAGAGGGCAGGGCTGGATGGGATCTTGGCAATGAGGAATTGTTCCCTGGCAGGGTGGGCAGGGGCTGGGATGGAATTGCCAGAGCAGCTGGGGCTGCCCCTGGATCCCTGGCAGTGCCCAAGGCCAGGTTGGACACTGGGGCTGGAGCAGCCTGGGACAGTGGGAGGTGTCCCTGCCATGGCAGGGGTGGCACTGGGATGATCTTTAAGGTCCTTCCAACCCAATCCAACCCATTCCATGCTCCTGATGTCCCTCCCAGAGCCCCCCTGGGCAGCCTCAGGGCTGACAATTCTCAGCTGGAGCCCTTGGGGGTGTGACACCTCTGTGCCAATGATCCCAAACAATTCCTTCAGGGTTTAGTGCCACCCCTCTCCTCAGGGAATCCCACAGGAACCAAGGGCGGTGTTGCAGTTCTGGGGTGTCTTCTGCAGGTTCCCATGGGGCTCAGGAGTGCTCAGTCTGTGCCCTGCAGGGTCCTGGAATCCAGGATGGGACATGTGGAGAGGCAAATGCTGGCAGAAGGTTCCAGCTTGCTACACTTGGTCCGAGAACTCATTGGCAAAAGCTCTGGAGTCTGCAAATCCAAATGGTTGAAGGCCAGTGGGGCAGATACTGTGAGAACCTTGAGGCATTTGGTTATAGGAGAAAAAATCCTATGAAATCCTATAAAATTGTGAGTGTGAATGTTGGGGGTTCCTCTCAGCCTCCTTTATGTTCCTTTGTGTGTTTGCTCATTTTTACTGGCAGGAAAAGAATTCCCAGCCTTTTTCCAGGGAGCATTGTTTCCTAATTCTCCTCCCACAGGTTTTTACTCTCTGGAACTTCACATTTTGCTACTGTGATGTTTTTCTCTCCCTGTTTTTCTGCCATGATAAAATGTTGCTATTATGGGATTTTGCCACTGTTTGGGCCAATCCAACCGCCTGGAATTGATTTATTCCATGTGGGCCACGCCCTTAAAGGGAGTTTTCAGAGCCTGATCTCCTCAGAACTTTTCCAAGGCTGCTACTTCCAGCTGATGCCCAAGCTGAAATCCAAACCACTCTCTTGGCTTTCCACACTTGTCCTTGGAATTCCAGAGGTTCAGCTTTCCAGCAGAGACCTCTCCTTTTTTGGACAGGTGCATATTCCCAGCCACTGGCTCCAGCAGGGGCCAGTTAGGGATTGGAGTTGGTTTTGGATCCCATTCCTTTGGTTTCCCTGAGATGTCCACAACTCCATCTCCCAGCAGCCACATTCCCATTGCTGCTGCTCAGCTGGAAAATGGGAGATATTTAAAGGCAGAAACAACATTTGCAGCTTCCAGGTTTGTTCCTTCTCCCCAGTGGGGCTGTTTTCCAGAAGGGGACAGCTGGCATCATCCAAAATCTGATCCAATTTCTGCCGTGCCAGCACCGAGAGGAGATTCCAGCCTGACTTCCAGCAGCTCTGGGAATTCCTGCTTTGCACACCCAGCTTCTCCATTCTTCCATGCAACAGCATCAGGAAGCAGAATCGGTGGTGCCTCATTCCATGGTGAGACCCAGGTTTTGAAGGTGCCTCATTCCACGGTGAGACCCAGGTTTCAGAGGTGCCTCATTCCATGGAGTGATCCAGGTTTTGGAGGTGCCTCATTCCATGGTGAGACCCAGGTTTTGAAGGTGCCTCATTCCACGGTGAGACCCAGGTTTCAGAGGTGCCTCATTCCATGGTGAGATCCTGGTTTTGGTGGTGCCTCATTCCATGGTGAGATCCAGGTTTCAGAGGTGCCTCATTCCATGGTGAGATCCAGATTTCAGAGGTGCCTCATTCCACAGTGAGACCCAGGTTTTGGAGGTGTCTCATTCCATGGAGAGATCCAGGTTTCAGAGGTGCCTCATTCCATGCTGAGATCCAGGTTTCATTGGTGCCTCCTTCCATGCTGAGATCCAGGTTTTGGAGGTGCCTCATTCCACAGTGAGACCCAGGTTTTGGAGGTGCCTCATTCCATGCTGAGATCCAGGTCTCAGAGGTGCCTCATTCCATGCTGAATTCTTGGTTTTGGAGGTGCCTCATTCCATGGTGAGATCCAGGTTTCAGAGGTGCCTCATTACATGGTGAGATCCAGGTTTTGGAGGTGCCTCATTCCATGGTTGCAGCTTCCATCACCCACTCCAGATTTTGGGCAGGGATTTCACCTCCTGCACCAGTGGCTGCTGCAAGGAAGTGCCAGGCTGGAAGCTGAACTCCACAGGGAAGGGCAAACTGAGCTTCCCAAAGCAAATTCCCTGCTGAGGGATGACAACTCTGACATTCCCTTGGGAATGAGCCTGTTCCTGCTCACACCTTCACCAGCTCCTGCAGGTGGCTGAGGTGAGTCCTTCCCTCTGCACTGGGGGCTCCAAAACCCAAAAAGAGAGGGGAAAATCAAATTCTGACCACTCAGGATCTCATTGGTGGCTTTGTCCCCTTCCCAACCACTCTGTCCCAGCCCCTTGGAGCTTTTTTCCCTCCCCACCCAGGGAGATGCAGCTGTGCCTGCCCCATTCCAACCACGCTGACAAAAGCTCCAACTCCTAAAGAAATCCTGATCCTACAGAGTCCAATGTTCACTATTTCCACCTGGAATGGTGGCTGGGATGAAGCAGAGGCCATGAGGGGAGTGGGATAAACTCAGCCTTGGCTGAGAATTCCTAATGCCCAACCCCAAACTCCATCAGTTTTCACAAAGTCTCCCCCTGGTTTAGCAGGAAACCACCAGCTCTTCTACTGACTCTGTTTTCAGGAGAAGAAGGCTCTTAATTTAATTATTGTCTTAATTTCTTTTCTAAATTTCCCAGCTTTTTCTGTTCCCATACTGAGTCCGTCTTTGATTTGGGCAAGTTCTTCTCTCTTGGTTCCAGCAGAGCTAAAATTACTCATTTTTGGAAAGTATTTTTGACACCAGAAATACAACTTTGGTGTGGGACTTCAGCTCATGCTTAGGAATCCATCAGCCAGCAGGATGGAAAAGAGATTATCTAAATTGGGGGTGGCATTGGTTAGAAAAAGAATCCTAATCTTTGTCACTTTGTGTAAGACTGGGAAAGAACCAAATTCCCTGTGGAGAGTTGGTTTTGGAAAAAAAAATTAAAAAGAAACCCACAAAACATTTAATTTAGATAAAAATAAAATATTAAATTTCAAACTTAATTTTAGCTGTAATATAATACAGCAGTTAAAAAAAACAAACTCCTGTCGCTGTGTATTTCATTATGTTCTGTATTTCATGATGATTTTAGTTGGCATTTTAAAATAAATGTGAAAATGTGTGTCGAATAAATGTTTTAGTGATGATTTTTAGCTCGAATCTCAAATGTGGGGACTGGGAAGGTAATGACATAATGACCCCGAAGTGAGTAATTGGGATGTTAGTGATAATTGCCACCCTAATTGCTCCATGAACAGGGACTTTGTTCAGGGGGAAATGGTAAATTTGGTTTATGTCACTGCTATAGGGCTGGGACACAGGAGAATCCCCTGCTCAGCAACACTGGGATTTCCAGATCACAGAATCAGGAATATCCTGAGAGGGAATAAACCCCCAGGGATCACCCAGACCCCCAACAATCCCAGCCTGGGCATCCCAAAGGCTCCTGGAGCTCTGGCAGCCTCGGGGCCGTGCCCATTCCCTGGGCAGCCTGGGCAGTGCCCAGCTGAAATCCCAATTTCCCTAAAATCCACCCTAAATCCCCCCTGGTCCAGCTCCAGCCAGGATCCTGTCCCTGTCCCAGCAGTGGCCATTGCCTGCCCCTCACCAGCATGGTTTGATCTGGGGGTGAAGGAGCCAGGGACAGCCAGAGCTGAGGTGTGCAGGACTCCAGGCAGTTTCAGGATGCAGTTTATTGTATTCAAGGTGTCACAGCAGCCCAGGGTGGTGGTGACACAGCCTGTGCCTCCAGCTGTCAGCTCCAGCTGCAGACAAGCCCAGAGACCCTTTAACTTTGGTTACAATGCATTATATACTTTAATTTTGGTTACAATGCATTATATACTTTAATTTTGGTTACAATGCATTATGTACTTTNCCATATTCATGTTACTGTTCTCCAGTCACTAAAAGCTAGTACATTACAGTTTAAGCTGGAAGTTGGTTTTCAGTTTTCTTGCAGTGGAAAATGCTGAGACCTTTTTTCTGCTTGCAACATTGACAAGTCTTGTTTGCCTGTGGAATCTTTCTGCTTGGTAAAAACATCTTGTTTGTGGTGGGTTTATCCTTTGCTCTAAACCCTTCTAAGAAAGATAAAACCCCTTCTAAGAAAGATAAAACCCCTTCTAAGAAAGATACCCTTTGCCTCCTTGGTTATCCAGTGAGACTGGCTCAGCAATCTTTTTCTTCTATATCAAAACTTGCTTCCATCTCTATTTCATTCTCACATTCTACATTCGAAAATCTTTCTGCCCAGCACACACATCTGTGAGACTTTCTTGTCAAACTTTCATCCTTCCCAACATAGGCGATGCCACCTGGCAGCCTCAGAGCATCACCCTGGGACCATGCCATGTCCCCAAGGCCTCAGGGACACCATCTCAGCCTGGAACAGCCCAGGGACAGAGGAGGGGACAGGGAAGAAGCCCTGCTTCATTCCTGGATGCTCCCACAGCTCTTCCCTCACTGCTTTCCTCCTGGTGTCCACTCACAGTCAGGGAGAAAACCAAGAGTGACAAAAATGACAGGGCCTAAACGCGCCTGTCTCAAGAAGGGCACGTTCTGATTGGTGTAGGATGAAATAAATAAATTAAATTATTAAACAGGGAAACAACCAGGTCAGGGAGGGATCCAGCCCTGGAGGCACCTCTGGGTGCTGTGTCCAGCTCTGGCTCCTCAGCACAGCAAGGACAGGAGCTCCTGGAGCTGAGCAAGGGCCTGGAGCATCTCCGTGCCCAGGAAAGGCTGAGGGAGCTGGGGCTGCTCAGCCTGGAGAGAGCCCCAATGAGAGGGGCTCAGCCCTGGGGGTGCTGTGTGTCCCTGCCTGTCCCTGTCCATCCCTGGCTGTCCTGTGAGCCCCTGTCTGTCCCTGTCTGTCCTGTCTGTCCCAGTCTGTCCCAGTCTGTCCCTGTGTGCAGGAGGTCAGAGCAGGCCCAGGCTCTGCTCCAGGCCCAGCAATGGCCCCAGAGCCACGGGCAGGGGCTGAGCCCAGCAATTCCCTGCACAGGAGGCACAACTTCTGCCCTGGGTGTGATGCTTTAAGTTTGAGCTTTTCTATTTTCAGATTCTGTGCTGCTTTAGTGAGTGGGTCTGAGTTCATATTATGGGATGCTGAGCTCNCTGGGATGGGACAATGAACTCCAAGGTGCAAATGGAGCAGAACTGATCCAAGGGAGAGACCCCGTGCCCAGGAGTGCATTTTGGGGCCATTTTGGTTCCTCTTGGGTGCAGCCCTGGCTGGGCTCTTGTGCTGCCCAAGGTGGATCCATGGAGGAGATCCTTTGAACAAATCCCTGCTTTATTCTTCAGCTCTGCCTAGTCTCTGCTCTAGGTCAGCCCTCTCAAAGCATCAGGCAGGGACTGAGCTGGAACAGAGCCCAGAGAGGGGCTGGAGTCTCCTCCCTGTGGATATTCCAGAATATCCACAATCCCATGTCCTGGGCTCTGGGATGATGCTGGAGCTGGGAGGTGGCACCAGATGTCCCAACCTGACCCCCCTGTGATTCTGTGAAATGCCA
Source organism: Peucedramus taeniatus (assembly GCA_013400575.1). Taxonomy (NCBI): domain Eukaryota; kingdom Metazoa; phylum Chordata; class Aves; order Passeriformes; family Fringillidae; genus Peucedramus; species Peucedramus taeniatus. Next base: position 10,709 of record WBNO01033554.1, read on the forward strand.
CCTTCAAATCAGGGAACAGAGAACAGGATCTGCACTTCCTGTGGGTGCCAAGAGCCCCAAAAGATTTAGGGGTTAATTCCCTCCAGATTTTTCTTCCCACACTTTACATCCAGTTCTTTAGTAATGAGGTCCATGAATGACTCTTTTGGGGGACCCCAGGCCATCAGCAGGTCTTTAAATGTGCTCTGTGCAAAATCAGGAATTCCAGCAGGATTAGCAGGCCCTGCTCCTGGTATCCTTTATTAAGGATAAAAGCAGATATGAAAAGAACACTAATAAAAGAGAGAATTTGAAATCCAAATGTTTCATTTCAGGTGTACCCCATGACCAGGTGCATCTGTGCTCTGCTTGGATCAGGGACAGATCATTTACACAAAAATGGGCCAAAATTCCCATTTCACCACCTTTGTGACAAATTCCTGGTATGGGAGCCATGAGACCAGGCCTTGGGTGTAAATTCCCCAAATTTCAACAAAGAGAAGGCTGGAAAATGAACTCCACAGATCAAGGCTGTCTTTGACTCCAAGGGGGGATCTGCTCATGAGCAGGGAATTGAATAAAGCTGAAGAATTCCAAGTGACTTTCCCACTGCAAACACATTCAAATCTGGTGAAAATGGGAAATTCCAATTTTCTCCCTCAAAACCTGGTGCCAGCTCAGTGGTTCCCAACACCAAGCACTTCATTTCCAGCAGCCTGCAAGGAACTTCTCAGGGACAGGTGGGAGAAATCTCCCTGAAAGGGAAATTCCCAGCAATTGGTTCAGGCTTTAAGGCATGAATTCAGTCTCTCAGGATAAAATCTGGCACCTCATCATGGCAGATTTTCCTTCCCCATGCCATTAATTAATGAAATTCAGTGATTTCCCACACTGAGTGGTACAAAGTGGTATTTTTAAACAGTTTTTCCAAATTAATTGAACATTTTATTGCTTTTTCTTTTGGAAGTGGCTCCCACTTTACATTGTGGTGCTCATTACTGTGTTTCTCATGGATTTCTGAGAGAATCAAGACCATAAAACCAAAAAAACACCCACCCAGAATACATTACTCACTAAAGAGACAAACCTGTGCTGTGATTCCCCTGTGCATGGAAATCATTGAAATGGGAATTTTTGTGGCAGAGAGAGATCTAAACCAAGGGAGTCTCATCTACCTTCAGAAGAATCGAAGAATCCACAGATTAAATTCTCCAGAGCCGAGATGTGAAGAGGAAAAAAAAAAAACAAGCAGCTTTTCTCAGCTTCAGTTTTTTCAATAAAAACATCTGCTCCTTTCTGACCACCAGGGAAGCAGCAGGGAATGGGAAATGGAGGAGAGAGGAGGGAAGGGAAAGGGAGAGACTCGAGAGGGGCAGGAATGATTTTATTGTCCTGGCATCTTAACCCTGCACATAATTCCACTTTGTCTTGAGGAAAGAATTGCTCCACTAAATATCCCAGAAGGATCAAGGCTGGAAGAGCCCTTCAGGATCACCCAGTGCCACCCCAACAGGACCAGCATCACCCCAAACCCTGTCCCCAAGGCCACATCCACACTCCTGGGTGCACAGGAACAGCTGAGCTGCTGCAATGTTGGCTGTGTCCAGAGGGATCCTGACTGACTGTCCCCAAAATATCCATAGCTGCTAAAAACCTGCCTAAATATTGCAGTAACTCCAGGGCTGAAGGTCAGAGACCACATCAGGATGCACTGGCCTTAATTCCTGCTGGAGAGGGACTCCTGGGATGCTCCTTTGTGGCTGAAGCAAAATCCCAGAGTCCCAGAATCCCAGAATCACCAAGAGACTTCCATGGTCACCCAGGACCAGCCCAAACCCTGTCCCCAAGGGCCACATCCAGACTCCTCTGGGACAATTCCAGTGACTCCAAACCTCCCTGGGCAGCTCAGCCCAGTGCAGGGAATTCTTCTTTCCCAATCTCCCCTGATGCAATCTGAGGCCATTTCCTCTCATTTTTTCCCTGCCCCTCCTGTCAGGAGTTCTGCAGAACAGTGAGGTCCCCCCTGAGCCTCCTTTTCTCCAGGCTGAACCCCCCCAGTTCCCTCAGCTGCTCCTGCCAGGCCGTGCTGATGGATTGAGAGTGCTGTGAAATCAGAATGAGGAAAGGAATAGTTGTGGTGTCTCTGTGCCCCGGGGAAAGGCAGGGATTGCACAGCCCTGGGCTTCTCCTGAGCCACAGCTCTGCTCAGCCCATGGCCCAGTGACTGCTGCCCTGCCCTGCTGACCCCTCTGGGGAGCAGGAGCAGCTCCAGCCTGAGCAGCACAAACCCCAGCACTCCGTGGCTGGGTCTGGGCTCACAGGAAGGAGAACAAGCCCAGACCTGCTGGGCTCAGAGTCCTGGCTCTGCTGCTCCCTGGGTTTGATTCCAGGGCTGCTCCCACCCTTGTTCCATGGAAAGGTGTGTCCTGCCCTCCCTGACACAGCAGAGCCCAGGGGACCAGGAATGGGATCAGAGGGTCATGGAATCATGGAATGCTTTGGGTTGGAAGGACCTTAAAATTCATCTTGTTCCATCCCCCTGCCGCTGTCCCTGGCTGCTCCAGCCCCAGTGCCCAGCCTGGCCTTGGGCACTGCCAGGGATCCAGGGGCAGCCACAGCTGCTCTGGCAATTCCATCCCAGCCCCTGCCCACCCTGCCAGGGAACAATTCCTCATTCCCAAGATCCCACCCAGCCCTGCCCTCTGGCACTGGGAGCCATTCCCTGGGTCCTGTCCCTCCAGGCCTTGTCCCCAGTCCCTCTGCAGCTCTCCTGGAGCCCCTTCAGGCCCTGGGAAGGCTCTAAAATCTGCCCAGAACCTCCTCCAGGCTGGACAACTCAAATTCCCCACTTCCCATCCATTTAGCAGCAGGAAATATCCCAAGGAAGCAATTTGTGCCACAGGAATTGTCCTTCCTGGTTTGGATTCCTTGGAAAGACGAGAGGAAAACCCTCATGAAGGATTTCATGCAAACAAGCATTAGGAAAGAGGAAGTGTTTGCTGCCAGATTCCCAGAAAATAAAGGGAAAACCAGAATAATCTCCTTTTCCTGGGAAAGCTTTGTCAAATCCCTTCCCATTTCCCTCTGGGAGGTTGAGGCCTGGCAAAACTTTTCTCCCCAATTCCTTTCAACGAGCATGGAAACGTGTGGGCAGGAAAAAGAGCTGAGTCTGAAATCCAAGGAACTTTGGGATTGCACAGAAACCTCTCCAAGAGGAGTCCTTGCCTTTGCTCTTCACTGCTGTGGAGGATAATTACAGCCCATGTTTTCCACAAAACCCTGTAACCCTTCGTGGGGAAGGAAAATATTGTGGCTCATGCAGTTGTGACTCAACTGGTAATTTGGGATGACAAGCAATTCCTTGAGCATCTGACTCAAGTTAATGGGAGGATGTTACCCAACAGCAGCACCTTAGTCAAGAGCCCTTGAAATAACACCCCAGCTCCTCAGCAGGGTTTGAAATCCCCATTATTTTATTGGGTTTGCCAGCAGGAGCTCTTGGAGGGAGGCTCAGGGCACTTGAACATTGCAGGAGAGCAAAGCCAAGCTCAGGAATTTCTGTGTGTATGTGGATTTTCTCTAAAATGTGGGAAAAAATAATTAAAGGATCTTTGCAGAGGCAGAGTCAGACTCAAATGTTGGGGGAGAAGCTGTCACAGATGTCCCTCAGCTCAAGCTGGAATGCAAATCCCCTGAATTTCCATCATGTCTCATTGACTAATGCCTCCTAAATGCTTTTCCAAGCCTCATCTTCAGGGGAAAAAAACCCCACAAACATTTCTTTTTCCTCCAGCTCTTGGAGCAGGTCTGTAATGGGTCACCCCATTACCCAACACATTTTTAGATGGGAACAGTTTAAATGGGAACATTTTTTTGCCCATTTTCAAGTCCTCAGTCCTGACAGCTTTCTGCAACCCAGGGCCAAAAGCACTTGGGGACATCATTTAGGGGTGATCATGGTGGGGCTGGATGATCCTGGAGGTCTCTCCCAAGCTGGATGATTTGGGATTTTGGGATAAAAGCTCTTCTGAGTGAGCAGGTAAAGTGGAGCCCACTGAGAAGGGTGGCCAGGAATGGAGAGCCAGGAGACATCACTCAAAGCTCTTGCTCTGTCCCCGTGAACTTATTCTTGGAATTTCTTCCTGCAGGGAGAGGAGGAGGCATGGGAGGAAGAGGGAACACCCTGAGGATCATCTGTGTGAGAAAAGCAGAATAACAGAGCTGCTTCAGAGCCCAAACACAAGGCCCAGACTCGTTTCTTTAACTCAAACTCCACTGTCAGGAGCTGCCATTCATTGGTGTTTGGCTCTGAGCTTCCCCACATCAACGAGGAGCACCAGGCTGGGAAATGAGCCCGAGTTGAGGCCAGAGAAATGAGTCAGAGCAGATAAAAAGAGCTGGAGGACTCTGAAAGGGCCACGCTGTTGGAAGTGAGGCACTGGGGAGCAAAGCCAAGCAGCAGGAGGAAGTGCAGGGCTAAAAAAAAGGATAATCAAAAAGCAGAGTCACCCATGTGTGCTCCATGGCATCAACAGGAAGCACCACATCCATCCTCCTGCATGTGACAGCCACATCCCAGCCTTGGGACAGCCTGGGACAGCCTGGCAGGGATGCTGGGACACGTGGACGTTTCCAGGAGCTCCCTCTGATCCAGCAGGAATGGTTTCCAGGTGGAAATCCACATGGAGAAAAGCCTAATCACTCATTTGTGCCCAAACAAACTTTCCCTGTGCAGGAGCACACGAGGAGCTCATTGCCTTGGGACAACCTGGGGCAGCTGCCAGGAATTCCTGTTATCAGCTGGGATTATCCCAAACTGAGCCAGGCAGGGTCCAGCTGAGCCCAGACACGCTGGAACTGCTCCAGCAGCCAAGACAAAGCAGCTCCAAAGCCAAAGCCAACGTGGGCTGGGACTTGGGTTGTGCCACCTCCCAGTCCCTGCTCACTCACAGCCAAAAAATGGCCCTTGGGACAAATCCAGGGGGAAAACATCAGCTCAGGTTGTGGAAATTTTACCTGAGCTGTCCCCCTTCTCTTCTCCAGGTGAACATTCTCAGCCCCCAAAAGGGCTCTGAGGAGTTCCTGGATCCTTCTCCTCTCCAGGTGAACATTCCCAGCCCCTGGAAGGGACTCAGAGATGTCCCTGGATCCTTCTCCAGGTGAACATTCCCAGCCCCTGGAAGGGACTCAGAGATGTCCCTGGATCCTTCTCCAGGTGAACATTCCCAGCCCCTGGAAGGGACTCAGAGATGTCCCTGGATCCTTCTCTTCAGGTGAGCATTCCCAGCCCCCAGAAGGGCTCTGAGGTGTCCCTGGATCCTTCTCCTCTCCAGGTGAACATTCCCAGCCCCTGGAAGGGCTCTGAGGAGTTCCTGGATCCTTCTCCAGGTGAACATTCCCAGCTCCCAGAAGGGCTCTGAGGAGTTCCTGGATCCTTCTCCAGGTGAACATTCCCAGCCCCCAGAAGGGCTCTGAGGAGTTCCTGGATCCTTCTCCAGGTGAACATTCCCAGCCCCTGAGCTGGACATTGGGGTGTTTTCCATGTGGAGCTGCAATGTGAGAGCCAAAGCTCTCAGAGAATGCCCAGAGCATGGGGAAAGGCCACCCAAGGAGCAGCTGAGGGCACTTGGAATGTGCATCTGGAGGAGCCTGAGGAGACCCCTCAGGGGCTGCCCAGGCACAGGGACAGCACCAAGGGACAGGCTGGGCAGCTCCAGCAGGAATGAAGGACAGTGCAGGTTTAGAAGGTTNATGTGCATCTGGAGGAGCCTGAGGAGACCCCTCAGGGGCTGCCCAGGCACAGGGACAGCACCAAGGGACAGGCTGGGCAGCTCCAGCAGGAATGAAGGACAGTGCAGGTTTAGAAGGTTACAAGACTTTTAGTTATAAGGCTTTTTAATGAATTATTGATTAATAAAACACTGTTGATAAGGATATTTATGTTTTTTAATTGATCTTTAAATATTTTCTCTTATGGACTAATGTTACAGTGTAAGATTTCCAGTTAAGTATGTTATGATATATAAACTTATAGCATTCTATTTAATCTCTTTACTTTTATAACTGCTTTTATTT
>WBNO01033558.1:0-164172 GCA_013400575.1 Peucedramus taeniatus
TTCCTTCCTTCCTTCCTTCTTCTTCCTTCCTTTTTAAAAATTTTTTGTAATTAAATACATTTTTACAAAAGTGTCTTTCCAGAACCAGCATTGGATTAAGAGAAATTTACAGCTCAGGACTTTGGTACCTATGGTCAGGAATTGTTTGGAAATGTCATATTTTCATTTCATACTGGAAATATTTTAATTTACAGTATATGTCATCAGATCCAAACAGTTTTTAATGATGTCTTAAAAGGTGCTCATTTTACTAAGTAATTTTGTCATGACTGCATACTTCTTGCCCAAACTCTGACATGAATGTCCCTGCTGCAGACAAAAAAGTACAAACTGCTTTAGTGTGACACAGATTACTGGGAAAGTGCTGAAGCAAACCAAAGAGTAGTTTATTGAATTTAATTAGCAGCCTGGGACTCAGTGGTTCATTTTTGCTTTCTGAACCACTTTTAGTCACAGCTGGTCTGTCGATCACAGTGGAAAATGCAAGGGCTGTAGCGTTCCGTGGGACGCTGGCTTCTGCTTTGCCTGCCTCCAAGGGGAAGGAATGTCCAAGTTCAGGATGTGCACCACAAGGAGAGATATCTCTTGAAGTTTCAACTCTGCAAACTTGTATGACCATGCTAGCTGTAATTTGCAGAGAAGTTTCCCATTCCAAAAATCGAAGCTGTCTGGAAATACCAGAGCTTGGCGGGGCAGTTACTTCAAACTAGAAATGGCAAAGCTGGGGTTTTTCCACCTATAAATGAAGTAATTAGTTAGGAACTATGAGGCTGAAAATGCCCTGTCTCCTGTGAACTTAAAAAGTGCAGGTAAAAAGTTTCACAGTGTCTAAACTAATGTTCAGTGGAAGACCTTTATGACACAAATACCTGGTTGTCTGTCACCCTGCAGATATTTGGCAGCCCCACTGAAATTACAGCATCATCTTGCATAAATAAGATAATGGGAAACAGATAAGTAGAATACAGGGAAAAGCATTCATTTCTTGGCAGATGGATTCTTAATTTGCTTGTCATTTGATTACAGCTGTCAGAACAGTTGCTGTTACTGAAAACCATGGGCTGCTTTCCTGTGGTTGCCCAAGTGGGTCACGATCTGCAAGACCATAAGTTGAGCAGAAGGATGGGATTATTTGTCTTCATTTAGTGCAGATCAGTCAGATGGTAAAGGACAAGAACAGAGCTCTGTTAGAAGGTTCTCTGCTTCCGCTCTGTAACATTATCGATTCAACCCCTGGTTTTACCAGTGGGAGTCGTGGTATTTTGATGACATTTCCTAGGAGCAGCTTCTTTTCTGAGATCACGAGATAAGAATAAGTATAAATTGTGCATTTAGGTGATCATGCCATTTGACTTTTAAAATAATCTTGCCTGGGTCACATTGGGAAATGTATACTTTTCAGCTGCTCTTTCCTAAGCAGTGTTTTGTGCCGTTCTATTTCCCAAAATCTTTACTTTTAAGATATCTGTTATCAGCCTAAATTATGTTATGGCCACAGGCTTTCTGCCCCAGATAAAAGTTGAGATTGATGCAGTTGTGTGGGTATCATTCTGGAGGGAGTTTGCAGAAGCCAGGGGCCAGTGGTCTGCCCGGTGTTGGAGCGGGTTCAAGTATTTGCAGTTCATAGCAACCGTGGGTAAACTGTTTTGGTAAAATCACATTTTGAATACTTAAGGCTTAAGATGACTCAGGGCAGGTTTCCCTTCTAAGATATCTGTGATTAAGTGAGGTGAAAACTGGTGTCATTGGAGAACGGAGAGTGGTCCAGTGATTGGGTGTTATTGAAGGATTTGCATGATTTACACTTAAATATTGCTTTTGGCACTCACCTTCTGTTTGACCTTGACCAAACTGAAGCAGACCCAGGTGCCTAAAGACACTTTACTGTCCAGTACTCATTTGTTTAAAGTCCAATGAAATCAGAAAGCATTAGTCTAAAATGCAGAACTTCAAAAGCTTTCTAGTTTGTTTTTTCACTTCCTCTCTTTCAAATGGGGATGAAAGCACTTCTCTTTCCACAGGAGTGCTGTGATGATGCCTACGTTGAAGGCATAAGTGCTTGGAAACCATGATGATGTCTATGTGCTAGTCCCACTCCTTTCGAGTTTTGCCATTTACCAACTGTATCTTTATTTATCAGTCACTATTATATGCATCCCAATTTCCTTCTCACAGGCTAATATTAACATCCCAATGGGAGCATTTCGACCTGGTGCAGGCCACCCTCATAAAAGAAAAGAACTTACACCTCAAGAAGTGGAGGAGGTAAGCAAAAAAGGCTTTTTTTTTTTTTTTTCCCCCGAGGAGAATCCCTGCCATAAAAAGGAAAAAAGCCTTTAAAGTGATTTTACAGCTCCACATACCAGTCTTAGGTACCACAGTTGAACATGCACTGATCATTCATGGAAATAAATGGCCACTTACTAACACTTCATGTATAAATAGTTCTGCTTTTGGTGCCAAGGCACCTATAGGAATATAATCTGTTTTGAGGGTGTGTAGCTGTGCTTCCCCAGCAGGATGATATCTGCTGTCAGGAGAGAGAGCCAGGATTTCACCAGCAGTATTTGTCTAGATGGGAGCTGATGAGGTACAGCAGGAAAAGTTATAGTAAGGTTTTGGAAGAGTTTGCTGCTATCTGTCGCCCTGTGGTGTGATTTATTACAGCTTAACAGTATTGGAACAGATTTTCAAACACAAGACTTTTTGAATGTTTATCAACAAGAAGAAATTGAATGTGAAGATACTTGCAATTTAAAACAGAATTCCGAACCCATTTACCTGCCCAGGGTGAAAATACTCCATTTTAGACTGAATTCGGTATTTTCATGCTTTTATTTTATAGGAAGTGTTTAACACTGAATTTTGAATCAAAAAAAAAAAAAAAATTTATACCTTAACTAACATTGATCACAAAGGTTATGAATAAACACAGATATCATATTTCTGAATCATATTAAAGCATCTTAATTACCATTAACTTCAATAATAAATGAGACCCTAAGGCCTACAGTGGAAGAAAAGGTAGTGGTAGATACTTCAAGCAAGATAAAAAAGATGGATGCTCCTGGTTTCCTGGCCAGTTTACTTAGTTTGGATTCATAATCCCCACTCAGAAGAACTCCTCCTGCTGGGCCAGAGCTTCCACTGCTCCTCACAGCCAAGGGCAGGACAGGCTATGTAAGAGCCAGTTCTTCCTTTTCTGTCTCAGTCCGATTTTTTTTCTGAATTTTGCCATATTTTGATATAAACAGTGCTCTGTTTACAGAGAACTTTCCTGAAATAATCAAACCTTGGCTGACTTGGATCTTAGGAAGATTTAAAAACAAACATACAAAATGACCTTGACATGTGGCTTTCTTCCTTGGAAAGAAATCAAAGCATATTCTCTATGCAGTAATTAAAATGGTGAAAGAGTGCATGCTATTAAGCAGAAACCAATATAGCATGTGTGAGTTCTAGTAGTGTTTGAGAAATAAAATAAAGGATTGGTGCTTGTAATTACATTTCTTTGGGTAATTGAATGTTGCTTTGTTTCTCAGCTGCATGAATACCCTATAGGAGACAGACATTATGGAAGTTCTTGGCCCAGGTTTTATGGGCAATACTCAACCAAACCAATGGGATTAACTACAGAAAAAGTTTTTGTTATAGGAATAGAATAAAAATGCTACCAGTGAACTCGTCATTTAAATTTTCTCATCTTGTTAAGTTTTGCCATAATCATACAGCTCATGATTTTTCAGAGCAGTTTTAGACAAATGCAATTTTTGCTAACAGTGCATAATCACTGCTAACACTGCATTTTCCACTGTATTTTAAAGCCTTGACATAGGAGATGAGGGGAACATGGATCTTACTCAAAGGGGTGGTGGAGTCAGATAGGAATGTATGTTTTTGAAGATCAGTGGAGCAGACATGTTAACATGAAAAGAAATGGAGGGTGGGAATTACAGAAAATAACTCTCCAGTCAGAACATTCCCATGCTTGTATTTTTTAACCCTTATTGTATATCTAAGTGACTCTTCAGGCTTCCTTCCATTGACTGAAGGCCATAGTTTAACCTCTAGACTAACCTCAGCTAACAACTCCATGTTGCACATGGAGTGAGTGATACAGGGAGCAGTGAGGTCATAAACAGCAAACACCTGAGGCTGGAAGAAAAGCTGACAACAATTTATGGAGCACAAAGTCTCCAAAATATGGGCAAAGCTTGCACCATTTGTTCTACAAGAGGAATGGTATTGCACATGACTTGAAATGTATTTTTTACACAGTTTCTTCTATGTACTAATAAATACTATGGGGTTTAGTGAGTGCTTGTTTCCCCTGATTATTCAGATTAGCTAGGAAAAGTGTCAAAGGAAACAATACAAGCTCATGGCATCTTTGACTACTGATACAATTTTATGCATCCTTCCAAACAGCTTCTGTATCAATTTGCTTATTCTCCTGCTGTGCCTTGCTACTGTTTCAGGTTGTTAGATCATTAAACCAAATATCAGGCAGCACATGCAGTTCCTGGGGCTGAATTACTGGCTGGGATTTGAAATGATCCAGCAAAAATAATAGTAAAATACTATTAGTATTGTCTTGGATTAATTAATAATGTATTTGCCAAAATGTGAGAAAAGATAATACAAGTGTACCAAGCCAAGAAATGTAATTATCACTTCCATTTTCTTATATTTGATGATCTTAGGAAAGTCCTTAAAGATTAGATAGGAAGAAAATTACAGTTTTCTACAATACCTTGTTTTTTTTGCTACTTGACGTTGCAGTCTTCTTCCTGATTAGCATGTAGTCTACTAGTCAACAGAGAAAAAAAAAAAGAAGAGGGGTTTACTGGCCAATAATATTTGACAAGTAATGTTGGAATTTTAAAAATTAAGTTAAATATTAAGAATTGACTGTTCACAGTTAATGCACCTTTTCAAAAAGGATGGCTAATAAATCTAAATCATGATTGAACTCTAAAAAGCCCATCATGAGAGGACATTCACAGAGTAATCAAAAATGAAAAAATAATTTCATAATGAAATTATTTGTAGTAAAATATAAATTTGTCTCTACATGTACTTGATTCCTCCTGTATGCCAGCTTTATAAAATATACAACAGGCTGGAACAACAGTAAACTCATGTCTAGAAATCTACTCCTTCGAAATATTACCCAATCTAGAGTAGAAATGGTCTAAAATACCTGCTCTATTCACCCAGAAGCAATAGTACAGCTGAGGAAGTACCAAGGGCTGAAATACTGTGGTCCTTTGGGAAATTAGCTGAGTTGCTCACTATTGTGTAATTGCTGTTATTTAACGGGTATTTTTACAGTGTCAGCAAAATAGCCATGCAGCACTACCCTAATTCAAACATAAAATGACAAAAAACCCTTCTGGTCTTGCAATTGATGTTATGAAAAGTTAAATTTCAACTCATGTTGCTCTTGCGTGGAGCTTTTGGAGTCCATAACCTACTATCATAGCTCTTCTCCAGAGCTGCAGAAGTGCATGATGATCTTCCTCTCCAAGTGTCTGGCAACTGTGAAACTCTCAAAGGAATTAGATTATAAAAATGGTTTGTCTACTTTTTTGTCATCTAAAATATTAAGGATTTGGAGTTGCCTTTAATACTCCAGTAATTTTCTACTGATTGCCGGGCACTGTAAATTCTTACCCATTCTAATCCTCATTCCTCTACACTGAGCATCTTCTATTATTTTTAGAATGCTTTTAGACATTTTAGACAACAACCAACAAAAAAACCTATCTCTTCATGTCTCCACCCCATTTTCCACTGGGATTGCCTTTAGTATAAAAACATCATTTCCTGTTTTTCAAATAACTGATCTATGTTCATGTTCAAGAGGTTGCTATTGCAGCAGGAAGGTCACTGGTGTCCTTTTGTGCAGAATGCTCCTGCTTCAACTGAGGAGGAGAAAGAGAAGAAACTGCTCCCAGGAGCTAAGAAACTTCCAGGTCCTGCTGTCAACTTGTCAGAGATTCAGAACATAAAGAGTGAGCTGAAATATGTCCCCAAAGCTGAACAGTAGCTGGAAGAAGCAGGTGAGTAGAAGAGAGGTTCTCTGCATGGCTCTAGGAGAAGCAGGCTGATCCAGAAACCTCTCTAAATAAAACGATGGCTTTTCAATTACTTCAGTGGACATGGAGTCACACCCCATAATTCAAAGAAAAAATATTAGAGGTCATATTTGTGATTTGCTGTTGTTTCAAACATAGATCATGTTGGAGACTATATCCAATGATATATGGCACCATCAACCAGCCTGAAGTAGTCTATTCAGCATACTAAGAATTCAGTGCATTTGGAATATTGAAGCCACCTTAAAAATAACATTGCTTCATAAGCACAAGTTCCAGTTTTGCAAAATACAGAACTTGTATTTTTACAATATAACTACAAATGAATGTTTTGCAATGCAAATAAATTTATTGCAGTGAAGGACAAGGAGGTCAGTATTTTTTAAAAGCTCATTTGGAACATTAGTTATTTGATATTAATTTATTCATGTAATTCAAAATTGACATACTAATGGTTCTATGTATTTGATCCCAAAAACATACTCAATGCTATTTGTGGCACTCCAGGAGTTGCTGTAGTCCAGCACAGGAAGGACATGGACCTGTTGGAGTGAATCCAGGGGAGGGTCTCAAAGGTGAAGAGAGGGCAGGAGCATCTCTGTGAAAGACAGACTGAGAGAGTGAGGTTGTTCTGCCTGAAGAAGAGGAGGCTCTGGGCAGACCTCGCTGTGGCCTTTCAGTACTCAAAGAGGGCTTATAGAAAAGATGGGGACAGAATTTCTAGTAGGTCTTTTTGTCATAGGATAATGAGCAATGGTTTTAAACTTGAGGACACTGGACTCAGACTAGATATAAGGAAGAAGTTTTTTTCAGTGAGGGTGATGAAACACTGGTTGCCCAGAGAGGTGGTAAATGCCCCATCCCCATGAACACTGAAGATCAGGCTAGATGAGGCTCTGAGCAACCTGGTCTAGTGGAAAATGACTCTGCTTATTGCAGAGGGATTGGACTAGATGACCTTTAAAGATATCTTCCAACCCAAACCACTCTATGATTCTATGATCATTTTATTTAAAAGAAAATATTCAGCACTTCAGTGTCAACTTCAGAATAATTTAACAATTTAATCAAGCAAAACCCATAAGTCTCTGTTGTCCTACATTCTGAAACTTATAGAAATTAATGATAATTTCTGTCCATGAAATTATCCTCTGATTACCTTTGAAAAGCCTCAGTAAAGATGTGTCAGGCAATTACAATGAAAACTCAGATGTACAGACAAGTTTTGATACAAAAAAACCCTCACCCTGGCTACAGTAAGAAAAAGATAGTTGTGTCACATAATATTCATCTGAATTGCTGGTTCTGCATACTGTCTGATAAATCCTTTTTATCCTCAAGAGAGGCAGAGGAGTTAAGTGTAGCAGGAGAAAATCATCTGAAATTTACTGCACAGAAACATAAATGAAGAACAAAGGAAAACAGAAAGTAATGCAAAGGGGTTCTGGGAATGCAGAAATGCTAAGAACCAGGAATCTTAAAAGAAATGGTGTATAATTTGAGTGAATTACCCCAGTGCACACTGCATCAACTTTTTTTTTTAATGTACAGCATAAATACGCCATTTGGAAAGAAAGAGTGTTGAGTCTTTTCTTGCTTTTACCCTGCTATGTCATAATGTTCCTGATATTTTAAAGATGCAACAGAGTCTTTCTCTTCAGGAAACTTGGGGGGAAAAAACATTTTGTAAAATGTAACAATTTAGTCATTTTACTAAAGCACTGCCCAGAGAAATATGTATTTTTAATGTGAGACTTTAAAGAGGTTTTTCCTGTAAGAGATATTCCAACCTAAATTTAGCCCCATATTTATTCTCAGATGATTGCTATTTTTAAAATTTAGAAGTTTTTTAGTAACTACCTTACTGAGAATCTGACAGAAACATTTAGGGCATGCTCAGATGTTCACTCTAAAGTTTTCTACAGAAAGGTCAGCAAGGTAAAGGGCATCTTGAAAGCAGTGAGGTTATTATGAAGTCATTTCTGTCTCTGTCCTTTTGATGTATTGGTTATCAGGTTCTGACAGTGATACAGATTTCTAGATTTTGGGTAGTGCAGTCACAGATCATATCTGAGAACTCAGTTTCTATAGGAGTTGCAGGTACAGTACTCACTGGAGCTTGTGAGTTTGGATGTTGTGCAGAACGAAGCATGTCCATGAATTCCACATAAAATTGAGATGTAAATTAATCATGTGCCACATCCAGCAGCCTTGAGTGATACTAAATCTAAGGACTGTCCCCTATAAGAGGAAATTCATCAGATCCAGTGCTTAAGTTGTGGCCTGAAGCCTTGTATAAAATGTGATATTGTCAGAGAGATGTTTTATGATTGCTCATACAAATCCAGAGAAGATTATCTCAGTCTGCAAGAAATTCACAATCACATATGCCTGATACTTTGCTCCATCTACAAGAAAGGGTTAGATATCATCCTTTGGATGTGATGATCTCAAAAGAATGGTGAACTGACTGGTCAATAGAATATGCCTGTGCAGAGTGTGTACTGATAGGTGAGGGAGTTCTTTGGTTTTCACAGTCTGGAAATTAATTCTTTCTTACATCAGTACTATAATCTTCTCAGATATTCACTATTGAGGGATTTGCCTTTGATGTTATTTTTTTCTTTCTTGTGGTACTCTGTAGGAAGTACCTACTTGAAACAGTTAGAATAACTCCAAATACTCTGGATAATTTCCATTATTCTGTGATCCTATTATATTATTGTGTATTATACAATAAAAAACTGTAGTCGTACACTTTATTATGCTCCACATATCAAAGCTTTACAACCATAACACTTATTTCCAACTTTACCTCCTGTATTGTCATATTTCATGGTTAGTTTCAGTAAATTGGAAGCTAATATGATTAATTTTGTATGAATTTTAGTCCATGTTTTCTTGCTCAGTTTAGCATGCAAACCCAGCAGCAAAAATAAGAAACCTGCAAAGCATTAGGTTGGTTCATTATTTGCAAACCCATTCCTACATAATCTGCACTTTAGAGTAACTTCTGTTAAGTATCTTTGGTCTTGCTCTTCACCAAATTAGGAAACATGAATAGACTTGCCAAGATCATAGTAGTGAGTATAACAGTTTGTGGGAGGAATGTAATTAGGGAGATGTCATGAAGCTGGATCCACTGAAGGTCATCAAGTGCTCCTCAGTTAAGATATTACTGTAGTCATCCCTTATGGGGATCTGGTCTATGATCTATAATTAGCTGATTAGCATACTCTACTCTGTCATAAAGATTTTTTTCTTCCATACCTGTAGATGATGTGTTAGATGCAGCTAGTTTTAATATACAATATGAGTTATGATTCATTTCCCTTTTCTCCATCTACAATTTTTTTTTCTGCTCCCTTCACACCTGGACATTTCTACATGCACAGGAGTGAAGCATATGCAAAATAAAATAGTAGCAAAACATCATGCACTAAAAATACATGCTCTATTGAATAAGTAATGGTAGGAAGCCTTTAGTTTGTGACAAACTGAGCCTGCTGTGGCTGAATTTATTGCTGATTGTTGTGATATCTCATGTGATAATCAGTATGGTGATTGTACTTGAAAATGGGCCTGAGAACAAACTGGGATTTCACCTGAGAATATAGATAATGGCAGCCAGTTACTTCTGCAGCTCATGTTCATTCTTCATTCTGTATCCCTTCACCTTTTGTGTCCTGAAATGTGGAGGGCTGTGTAATAAATATTTTTATGGTGAAAGGCCATGGAGTGTAAATGCTGGACTTTGGTTTCAGAGGACCTAAACCTTCAGCTAAAGGATAATGCAAAAGTGGAGCCACTTCAGCTAAAGTGGTCTAGTCCTTTCATCTTGAAGAACACTTTCTTAGTGGAAGGACTTCTCAAAAGGCAAAAAGGGAAATTTACTGTCTTGAACTTACAAAATAGTCTGTCATGGACATAGGGGCAGCACTCCCAGCACTGTATTCTGGTTGTGTTTGGAGAAAGGCATTGTCAGGATCCCCATCACAAATTTGATGAGATGGTTTCTCACCATCTGATGCAGTACTTGCAAACAAATTGTTGTCTTTACCTGGAGCTCTACTGGGGAGGGTGATTTGATTACAGAAGGTAGTTCTGTTGTCAGGTTACAGAAGCAAGGGAACTGTAACCTGAAGGCTGAAGAACTAGCAAAATCTTCCTAGAGCAGCTTTGCCTTTGCGTTATGCAGAGAATTCTGCCCCACATAAACTGAGAAATCTTGTTAGCAGAGCAGCCTCTGAGATTGGCATCAGTTGGGGAAAAAACAAAGGGAAAAAAAACCTGTCAGAAGTCCCTTAGGGAAGAAAGCCTTATATCCATACACACAAGATGTTCCATGGTGTTGCTATTAATTATTTACATTAAAAAAATTGTTGATCACCCCAGGCTAAAAATGCACATTATAACTTTGCCCACTAAAGATTTAATTGCAGTTTCCTGCTATATATTGCTCTTAAGCTGCTCCTCAGTTAGCAGCAGCCATTTACCTCTCCTGGTGTCCCTGCTCTGACACACAGTTTAGTGTTTGCATCTTATTCCCGTGCTCACGTGGATCGGAGGGGTACAGTTAAACTGCAGTACAGTTACAAGCAAGGTTATTGCTTTTTCCTCCAGAAACACAACAGTGCTTTGCTAGTAGAGGAACTCTGACCTGCTGTGAGCTCTTGAAAGAGCACTGCAGTTTCAGGAATATGTGTTCATTTAATTGAGTCCCGGCAGCCAAAGCTTCTGTGAGAGAAGGAAATCCTGCATCCAGAGGATGCCTGGGTAGGTCAGGAGATAAGATCTCCTGGAGTGGGAACTATGGGGTGAAGGAAGAGGATGTGCATCAAAAATTTCTGCAGGACCCTCCTGCCGAAGTCAGAGGGGTCATGGGGAGATCTCCTTGGTGTGCAGAAGTACCTAAAGGCAGGGTGCAAAGAGGACAGAGCCAGGTGTTGTAAGAAGTCTTGACCCTTCTTGGAAGGGAAGAACAATGTTTTGATTCTATGTGATCAGAAGGCTATTTTATTATTTTATGATATGATATGATATATGATATGATATGATATTAAAGAAAACTATACTAAAACTACATTAAAGATAGAGAAAGGATACTTACAGAAGGTTAGAAAGATAATAATGAAACTCGTGTCTCTTTCTAGAGTCTCTGACACAGCTTGTCTGACCATTGGTCAGCGGTTGAACACAATTCACACCAGAGCCCAATCAGGCCTATCAATTCAGGTAAACAAATTCCTAACACATTCTACATGAGCAAAACAAAGGAGAAGCAAAGGAGATAAGGAATCTTTTTCCTATCTCTGGGGCCTCTCTGCCTTTTTCTTCTTCTCAGGATAAAATTCTGAGTGAAGGAATTATATTCAGTGAAATGTGAGAACCACAGCCAGGCTCTTCTTGGTAGTGCCCAGTGACTGGACATCCCTCTTCTTGTCTTCTTCTAGTTATGGCTTCCTACCATCCTGCCGTTTTTGATTCAGAGCTCCCAGACCATCAGCATTCGAGGATTTCAGGGCCAGCCACCAATTTTGTCAGGTGCCTTCTTCTTGTAAAATTATCCTAAGAAACTAGGTAGTTGAAGGATTGTAGGATTTTTTAATAGCGTATTTAAAGTTCTTTTGGTTTGCTGTCCAGGTTTTTTGAGTCTGCTTAAGATGTGCCTTCAGACTTTAAAACAGAAGAGCAAAAAAATTTCTTTTCAAAGAGAAAAATGGAATGTCATTCCATTTAGTATCAGAGGAACCTTTGTAATCCTGTTACCCCTTCAAGAGGAAAAAAAAAGTTATTAATGCTTTTGTTTCCCAGAGTTTCTGCGATCAGAAGAAAAAAAATTAGTTGTCATGGTTTAACCCCAGCCAGCCACCAGGTACCACACAGGCACTCACCCACTCCCCCTCACTCAACACTACAGTGTTGGGGGAAAGAGAATTGGAAGGGTAAAAGTGAGAAACTTTTGGGTTGAGATAAAAACACATTAATAGGTAAAGCAAAAGTCATGCAAACAAGCAAAGCAAAACAAGGAATCAGTTCACAGCTTCCCAAGGGCAGGCAGGAGTTCAGCCATGTCCTGGAGGGCAGGGCCCCATTGCACACATCAGTGATGCGGGAAGACAAACACCAGCACTCCAAACATCTCCTCTTCCTCCTTCTTTCCCCCACTATATACTGATCATGATGCCATATGGTCTGGAATATCCCTTTGGACAATTGGTGTCATCTGTCCTAGCTGTGTCTCCTCCCAACCTTCCACACACTCCCAGCCCCTTGCCAGCGTGGCCATAGGAAGAGCAGGAAAGGCCTTGGCTCTGTGTAAACTGCTTAGCAATAACAAAAGCATCTCTATTATCAGCCCTGTGCTCAGCATAAATCCAAAATTTAGCCCCATATCAGCCACTGTGAAGAAAATTAACTCCACCCCAGCCAAACCAGCCCAGTTTCCTCTAATGTGGCCTGCAGCTGTCTGTCCTGGATTGAGTCTCTGCCCCAGCACAATGCTGTGTAAGCCCCAGCACATATCAGTCTTTGCAAGTCAAGGAGAGATTTCCTTCTCATTAGCTGAGTTGTGCAAGAGGTGGGGAGAACAGGCTGGAGAGAGTCTTCTTTCTAGAGGCCTAAGAGGGTTTGAAGGTATGTGTTAGGAGGTTAATTTTGCTAAGTAAGAACAGGGCATATTCTAATAAACCACAAATGCTTCTACATAAACTAGTTAGGAAATATTCTGCTTTGTGGTTTTGGAAACTATAATTTGCTTTGCTTCAAAGCAAACTACAAGAACAGATGCTTGCATTTTTTCAAAACAAAAAATATGAAAAAATTAAAGTCTTATTTCCAAACTGTATATTCAAGTAGAGCTTTATTATTATTATTATTACTGGAAGAGATAAGTGCAAAGTAATAACTTGCAGAAGTCTGTCCTAATTTTTAGAAGATGAGCATGTTACTTACTGCTCTATGTACACCATACACAAGAGAGTTTGCAGACCTGTGGAGATGAACAGGCCTCTACACAGACAGGAGAAATGTCTTCATTGAGCCTTTTCCTTTGAAACATTAATGCCCTTAAAGTAACAAAATACTTCCAATGTTAGCAATGTGGACCCACAAATCTCTGCTCTGTTCTCAAGTGAGAATCATTTCTGGAAGAAAGGTCCAAGAGTTTTGTTTGAAAGCTGAAAATTTTCATAGGTCGCTGCTATTTAATAACTGCTTTCCTGTGGTCATTCTGTTGACTACTTAGTCCTGAACTTTTGTTAGACTCTTTTATAAAATAATCCCTCTCTTTCCATTGGTGCTGTTCATGACAGCTTTTCATAAAAAAGAAACTTTACACTCAGTTGCCTGAGTGAGATGCAATTTCTGGGGTGACATCCCTCAAAAGAAGCTCAGAAAGGCAGGAGGTCTCATGAGATACCAGATGCTGAGGGATCAGTGA
This sequence comes from Peucedramus taeniatus, assembly GCA_013400575.1. NCBI lineage: Eukaryota > Metazoa > Chordata > Aves > Passeriformes > Fringillidae > Peucedramus > Peucedramus taeniatus. The sequence continues at coordinate 13,543 of WBNO01033558.1, forward strand.
AGTGTGAAGAAGGAATACAGTCAGCAGGCTTTTTCTTGCTTCTCTCTGCTAGATGTGTTAAGAGTTAGCCCATGAACTACAGCATCTAACAACAGGTACTACTGGTATGTACTGCTCTTGAAATCTCAGAACAGGATATCAGGAATCCCTAAAACTTCAGTTATTTGCTGTGTGAACGGGTCCAGGTACTTAGATGAAGGTGCTGTGACTTGAAAGACACCTATCCCAAGTCATATGCATATAAATCCATGCAGAACTAGTTGTAACCAGGGAACTGTGGACATTAGAAACTGGAGAGCAGGAACAAGATCATATTGATCACTGCCACAGAGGTATGAGTGAGATGAGAGCAATGCTATTTCTCTCTTCCTGGGAACTGTCCTGCCAGTGTTAGGTATGCCTGGAGCAATCAGACACTGTAATGACAGAAATCATCTGAAACACAAAATAATAAGCAATTCCAGTCATTCCCACCTTATGCAGTTCAAAATGTGTTCAGCACAAGGTTTTCAAGTGCTACATCAGAGTGAAAAGGCTAACTGCTTTGGAATACATGAAGTGTGACTTCCCACATTAGTAACAGCTCAGATAGTTTTATCAAATCTACATAAATTGTAGCCAATTAAGTTGACAGTATGATCTGAAATATCTCAGCTCTGATGTGATAATCAAATGAATTTTCTTCTAAATTTAGAGCCTCATCATTTTGTTTTACAGATTTTATTCATTTCATTTGATAAAAGACTACCTAATTATGTTCTCACAGCCTTGTGCTTAAAAACCACATAAATTACTGCATTACTGTACTTTGTCATCTCTTGCAGAACTGGCTCGATGTGGCATGAGCCTTGTCACCCCTGTCCAGGAGCAGGCCATCTACAAAAGTCCCAAGCCCTGCTTCGTACTCAGGACTACACCTGCTTCAGCCACCAAATTGCTCCTGGTGTGTCTTCTTTTACAAAATGTAGCTCTTTTAGTGCCAAGGCTACCTCTGTTTCACATTTGTTTGCAAATTTCTTCAGAAAATAACATTTTGTAGTGTTTGAGCTCGCTGTGTGTAGGTAGAACATCGTATGTAGCTAGAGCTCACCATGACACTGATCCCAAGATCCACTGCCCCATCGTCAACACTACAGAGGAAATCCTAAGCTCCCAGTGTAGTTTGGTTTTGCTGGCCCTGTCTGCTGCTGGCTTAACCTCCTAATTTCCCTTTGGCTTGCCAAAGGAGTCTCAAATACGCTGTATTTTCACGTGAACAAAGGACACAGCATATATGAGCATTTTCCTGCAGAAATATGTATTAGTTTTACTCAGTGTTGGTCATAATTTATTTTTCAAACCTGATTTGCTGTGGGTTGTAGCTAGCTGAAGGGAGACTCAGCTGAACTAACCTCTACTTCAACTTGGCAACAAGTATAATGCCTGGTTTTTTATCCTGCCATTTACTGGTCATAACAGTGGGGCTGTATTTGCTTCTGACTGCAATTGACTGAGGTTCATGTACAGACAGACACGGGTTCCATAAAAGCAGAATAAAGCCCTCAGTCTTGATGTGCAGAACTTACTCCCCCACCTTGGTAAAGTTGATGTAGCATTGCTTTTAATTTAATAATTCAGTTATTCAACGGATAAAAGAAATAAATTGAGTCCTTCAGCTTTTAGCTCTCCTGGGTCTTTGTTCTCATTTACTGCCTTGGAGCGCACCTTGTCTTAAAATTGCTGCTACTCCTAAGTGGATTTGCAGAGCCTTTCAGAGCACAGCAAAGCAATCTCGGAGCAAATAATGGCCGTGGCCGGGAATGCACTTAGGGAAGGGAGGCGCTGGCGGGCGGAGGAGCCCGGGAGGAGCGCGGCTGTGCCCGCAGCGCGGCCGCGCAAAGGGGCTGCGCACACAGGGACCGCGGGGCTGCTGAAATGGCTTTTGCTGAGGAAACATCAAAGGACAAAAAGCTTCCCCCAAAGCCAAACTGCTCCTGTTCTGAGGGAAGGATGATGACAATAACTGGATATTGCTGTTTCAAAGCTTTGAAACGTGCTGCCTTTGTACAGAAGATGAAACCAACGCGAAGTATGTACTGAAATGGAAGAAAATGCACATGCAAAGACTTGAAACCAAATATTTGAGCTAAAATAGGCAGAATATAGGGAAAAGAACACCTTCAGTTTTTGTGTTTACAAATCACACTGCTCTTGAGTGCAGTATCCTTTGCAAAGACTGTAAAAGATGGGATAGAGTATGTCCTCTGCTAAAATTAATGAAGGATCTCAGACCTCCATTAAATACTTAATGAAGGATCTCAAACCTTTTAATTTTAAATTTCTCAATTTCCTTGGTTTTGTGGTTTTGTCTGAGAATATTTGAATTGATCTGTCTCTTCAGGCTTTGAATAGAAGCATTTATTTTTTAAAAATATGCAATATTTCTCTCTTTTAGTTCTTAAGAATAGAAGAGCTCTCTCTGTGAAGACAAGGCATATTTTCAGTTTTTCAGTCCATTTTGCTGAAAGTAAAGTGAGTCTGGATGGGTGTATTAAACATGTACCCATTTTTTTTAGTTTAAGCCCTTTATTAAAAAAGTAACAAATGATATAGTAGTGCATCTCTTTCTGCTTTTTATATGCTTTTAAAATTTTTATTCTGGAACAGAATTGATATGCTATCATATATGTGAATAATTACTCTGGGGCAAATTAATTCTGCAGCTAAGTGTTGTCTGTCTCCAGTTACTACAGTTTAACACATTAGCAGACAGCACCTGAGCCACTGCTGAGCTTGTGAATGCTGCAAAGTCTGTCACAAACCATGCTTGTGTTCTGCCTTACATGGGTAGAGAACAAGGACCTGGCCAATCCTGTGTTAAACCTGGCCACAGAACACCACAGCTCACTTGACAAGCAGTCATGGGCCATGTCCAAGTGTGAAGTTATCTGCAGTTGGGTTGAAATTAAGAACACCTGTTTCCCTAAGGCAGGATGGCAAATAGGGCAATTCCAACTTCTTCAATGCCTTGCTTTAATAAACACCATGGGGGTGAGTGGAGGCTGGCTCTCAGAGAAGCTTGTGCTGACCTGGGGCTAAAAGCCTCATTTTCGAGCTAAAGAAGCAAAGTCAAGTCCTTGGGGCTCCATCTCCAGTGAGATTTTTGCCATCTTAATCATTTTCATCAAGGCAAGACCATGGTATGAAAATCATGGCAGTAGAGTACCTTGAGCCAATGGAACATTCATTCACATCCCTCAGCAGTGCCTGGAATTTTTTTAGCAGCACAGGGACCCAGATCCATGTTGGGCAGAATGATGCAGGCAGCTCCAGAGTGCCATCAAGGATGGCAGAGAACACCTTGCACTGCTGTGTTCTGACCTGCCTCAGAGACACCCTTCATCCCCGCGTCTCACAGCGCTCTCTTTGCCAGGGAGGTGATCCTCTTGCATGATCTATCAGAGGGAACAGCTGCCTGAATTCCAGCTTCTGTAAGCTGGAACACTGGCTCCATCACTAAAGAGGGGAGCTGAAGTGCCTCAGGCCCTGAAAGCAGGCAGGCAGGAGTGGAGAGCAGCTGGCCCACATCCTGACACCACCTTCTGCCTCAGCTGCTGTATCCCAAGGGACAGATGAAGGCCAGAATTGTCTTCCTCTGCCAGGGGGCTCTAGCATTGCTCAGGCATAAGTCCTGGTTCCTCCCAACAGGAAATTGGCTGTAAAGAGATGTACAAGGTTACAGAGAGAGGAAAATGGAGGTAGAGGGTCCTGTCCCACCCATTGTCCTCAGTGCCCCTGATGACACAGGTCCCTTCAGAAACTTTCTGCCCTGCAGAAACCCACACTTCTGCCATCTCAAGAAAATGGTTTGCATGTGCTGTTACAAACCTTTGAGACACTTCTGCAAGCATCTTGGTGAAGCTTGTGTGGAAAGCTGTTTAGACATAGCTAACAGAAAAAAATTGAAAACAATCAGATTTTTTCCCCTGGGGCTTCAGCAGTGTTCTCAGTAAAGCCAGGAGACATTTCCCATCACCCTGAATAAACAGTGTGAACTGTCTCCTCCAGATATGTTCCAACTTTTTAAAAGCAAGTAGAACAATTTGCAAACATGCGAGAGAAGGGATGTGCTGGTGGCCCCTCCCTTCTGCCTTGGCTCCATGGTTATCACACATACACAGCCAGGAAGCATGAATAAACCAGGTCAGGTCTTTCTTTGCCTCAAAAGGATTAAAACCCACCATTCTTGCTTCCCTGGAGACTGCAGACTACCTTGGCAGGAGGGCCCTTTATAGACTTCAAGCTAAAGCTCACCTTCTGTGCAGAAATGAATTAATCTGTAGATAAGTCAGCCTGATGGCAGCTTAGCCATGTGGAGCTCAACTGGCAGTAAGGAAACTTGTTTCCATGTGCCATAGCCTGTGGATTGCTGTGTACCATGTCTAAAGGCTAATTTGTGTAGCAACAGTCTCCTCAAGCTATGATTTGAAAGAAACCAGGGTGGCTGCTGCTGTGTTTTTGAACAGTCTGATGCAATTATGTAGCTCTGAGGAGGGCAGTCTCTGTGGAAACCCACCAAGCTTCTGGGTGCTGCTCAGGTTTACATGTCTCCCTGGTACTCAGATGAGCAGGGTAATTTAAACTCAGGTCATTTTAGATGGGTCCTCATGGTTTTGAGGACCACAGTTTTGGATTTAAGTACCTGCATCCCATTTTCACCTGAGGCACCCAAAGTGCTGGGACTGTCCTCTAATGGTAAGGAGGTCAACCCCAAGGTCATTCAGTGGGAACTGTGCTCATAAATCACTTAAGTGGATCTCAAAATCACACTCCAAATTTGAATCTTCAAATTGCACGTTGCTCACTGCTGAGAGTGAATGGGGCTCTGTGTCTCTGCAGTCAGATCCAGCACTTGTGCTGCTACAGCTGTGTGAGTGCTCCAGCAGGAGCTGCTGTTCACCTTCTGAGAGGAGCCTTTCTGCCGAGCTGAGCAAAAGAAATATTTTCCACAGAAACTGTAGATCATGGCCATGCAAATTCAAAACTAAAATATAACTGGTCTCTGGTGCTTGTTTTTAAACAGCAGGTGATTCCTCTCAGCTTTTCCTTCTATTTCTCTGTGGAAACATATTCTTTTCTTTTTCAATTTGTTTAGTCAAAAAACAATTTTCTATTTTGAAACACGGTGCTGTGAGAAAGTTTGGTTCTCCCATATGTCTTCCAGTCAATCCTAATAACTAATTTCTAAATGCTCACCTGTCACAGATTGCAAATCAAGTGTTAACATGACAGGCAACATGGTGTAACACTTTCATTTATGTTTTGAAGAAACTTAGCTATTCTTTGGGAAGAATGGTCTTACCTTTGAAACCCTAATAAATGCCAAAATCCTATAAATGCAACATATATATATATATGTATACACACACATATATATACATTCCATGTGTACTGTAGATTTATGTATCAAATTTTAAGCTACTTGTCTATAGACAAACTGCCCCACTACCTGCAGCAGCTTTGAAGAAGCGAGATAATGTGAAGAATTGAGCATATCCTGTATGGACCAGATGTCAGAATACAGAGTTTTCTGATGCAGTCAGTAACATGTCAAGTTAAATTAACAGCTTGTATATGATGTCTTGGCTTCATGCTTTTCCATCTCTGAGGCAATCCTCTGGGTTAGGTGCAAGACGGCTTTCAAATTTCCCGAGCTGATTAAGAACTCTCACTTCCATGGAAAAGGAGCCATAAAACCTAGGATGAGACTTAAATAGGCAGAAGAGGCTGCAGAGAATGTGGGTCATGGAAAAACAATGTTAGACATATAGTTGGCAATAATTTTCTTACCACTCTTTCCTTTTCCTCCCATTTGCTATATTTTTCAATATATTTTGCTTCATACAAAGTGCTAAGAATTTCAGGAGAAGTATTTTCAAAGTGCACAGAGACCACTAAATCTCAATTTAAATGTATTGAAAATAAAACCACAGCCAACTTCTGTCTCATCTGTAAGTATATTTGCAGGGATGTGACCATTGTCTGAGGCCCTTTCTTTTTATTGCACGTGCCAGAGATATGTTGAAAGAAAACAGGTGGATGATTAGTACCACAATTAATCATAGTTCAGTTGTGCTGTGATATTATCTGTAGGCATATCAGACGTACACTATATTTATATGGAACAACACTCACTCACACATTATGAATTCTGTGAGAAGAAGCCATATGACCAGGAGAAAGTAGCATTTTTAGAAACTGTAACTAGCACAGAGAGTCAAATGTGGGTTATTTGCAGTACAGACTGGGTAAGGTGGCAGAAGAGGCAGAATTCATGATGAATAAATCGGGTATTGCTGCTCAGATAGAGAGAGCTGAGATTTCTTTTGTCTTTCTTGGAGAGGAGCCTCTTCTCAGTGTCTTCAATACCACAGAGCTTGCTGCTAATGCATTGAGAGCAAAGAAATCAGGATGAGAGAGCTTAGGGATAGAGATTGCTTCAGGTTTGGCAGCACTTGGCTGGCCCCAGCCCCAGTGCTGCCCATCCCTGCTCCTGCAGTGCAGCTGTACTGAGGAGGCACCTGGCTTCACACCAGCCTCACAGCTGAGAAGCAGTAACTTCCCCTGCCTTCAGAGCCCAGCAAGGACCACTAAAGTCACTTCAGCTGACTGGGATCTCTGGGCACACCTTCTCTTTCAGTAGCAGAGCAGCACACAACACTCTGTGTTACTCTCACAGAGCTTCAACCCGTCTAAGTGCCCATGATATCCCTGAAAAGTCCTGAAAGAGCCAAAATTACAGCAGAGTTCCTTTCCTAAGGCTTCCCAACCAACACAGATCCTAGCAAAGCCCTCCCTGGTGTTCAGCTCTAGGAAGCTTCTGAAGTGTATTCTCTCTGTAATTTTAATTGCAGTTTAGTTTTAAACTGGGGAGCACATCAGGCAGCAGCAGGGGAGCATCTGCAGGATGATCTCTCCTCCCCAAGGTGGCAGGGCAAGGGGCAGCAGCTCTCTGTTCACGAAGGGTGTGTAGAGGTTACACTGCTGCATTTTTTCCCTTTAACTCCAACAGCAGAAGCAGGTAGGTTGTGCTGCTGCCCTTCTGTGTTTCCCTGGCTACCAAAGAAATGTGGTTGTTTTACTTTCCCCAACCTCTTCTCAATAGTGATGTAAAGGAACACTGTGTCCTTCAGCTGCTTCAGCAATCTGAAGTGCTAAAAATGCAAAATACTTTTTTCTGACAGTCTTTTGTCTTCTTGTGCTTCTGGGTATGTCATTAATAAAGACTATTTTTTTCCGAGGTACTAGTTTTCTAATGAATTGTGGTTTTGTCAACTCTATTGATATAACGATTTGGTACAGAACATTGCCCTAAGGGTTAATGGTGAATGTAGTTTATTTACACTGTTGATTGTTGATAGAATGTGGGTTTGGGAGGTTTTTTGGGGGGGGGAGGGGGTTGGGTTTTTTTGGTTTTGTTTTGTTTTGTTGGGGGGTTGTGTGTTTTACAGTTTTTTGTGGGTTTTTTTTTTTTTCGTTTTGGTTTTTTATTTTTTTGGTGGGGTTTTTTTGGTTGTTTTTGTTTTTGTTTTTTTCTGGAAAAAAATAATAAGGGCAATAACTGTTACAGTGAGATAAATCCCAGTCAAAACATATCAGTAAATACAGAATCGTGGCAGTAACTCTTCAGGGAAACTAGAGGGCAAGCTTCTAAAGTACTTTGAGCTCTGTAAACCTGCAATTAGGTATCTCCTCAGCTTCCCAAATAAATGCTAAGTGCCTCACTTCTAGGGGCTTGCATGTTTAATCAGTTAAATGCTTTCAAAATACTGCCCTGGGAAGGCTCAGGAAACCTGCTGCATAAAAATAATAGTCATTGCTGTGTGTCAGCAGTCAAGCAGCTCCCATTGTAACTCTGCTGATTATTATACCAAATATAACTGAGCTGTCTTTTGCCTATCCCCTCCATTTGTCTTGAATTTTCATGCTATGTATTGTGTCTTGTTGTGTGCTAGAAATCACTGTGGGCCTGATAGGGTTTTATTATTATTGTTATCATTATTGTTATGTGTGTGAGTACTGCTTAGCATCTACATGGGGCTTGGAGTCTGACCCATTCCTAAAAAATAATTTTTCACTTCCTATGGGTCAGTCTTTGAGTCTGGGGGAAACTGGGTATACAGGTCATTTTTAGAGCCTGTAGTTGTCAAAATGAGTCTTGAAGGGCAGCATTAAAGTGTTTGGCATCACACACCTGAATGAGGTGCAGATCAATGCAGCAGGAGGCTGAGATTAGGCAGAGGCTGTGGAACCAGTTTGAGAATGCCAAATTTGTGTCATACTGCAGATTTAGGCCCTACCCTCTGCTGAACCACAAGGGAGCAGGAATAGCTGGGGTTAAACCATACTATTTACAGTTTTTAAAAATAGGATATTTCTCCTCTGATTTGGGAAGCTATGTCCAGCAGCTTCTGAATGTTAGGAGTATTGAGCAGGGATTATGGTTTTTGAGTCTGTCAGACCTGAAATTGCTGACCCTTGATGCTTCCAAAGTCAAAGAGCAGCACCAGCCCCCTGGGCAGCTGCTAGGATAAAAAACTGGCCAGATCAGTCATGCTCAGTGTTCCATGTTGTATCAGGAGAATTGCTGAAAGCAAAATGTTTCCATAAAAAGTTATATTTTCAAATCACAAAACTTCCCCAGTGGAGAAATGTTCCATCAGAAAAATGTTGGACCATTTTGACTCTTGGCATGCTCTAAGGTACAAAAACTCATTGCATTTTAAATAAATTTCAGCAGCCTCAGCCCATGCCAACTCTCAAGCAACAAATCAAGCAAACTCGGCTTTTTCTCCAGTAATTATCCAACCTGATAATTCTCTTGTCATTTCACCCTTTTGCTTCACTGAAGGAAGAATGGGTGTGTTTGCAGTACACCAAGATGCTGTTTGCGTCTATTTTCATTGCTCTGGAACTTGAAATTCATAAAAAGTCATGATCTAAGTATATATATAACTTTAATTCCAAAGTAAGCATATACAAACAACTCCAAAAATCAATTACCTTCAGGATACACATGATTAGACTTTGTTTTTAAAACTTTTTTTTAACATAGTCATTTCTAAAATCAACATAAAATGTGCCTATTTTTCAGGGACAAGCATAAGATAACAGTCTGCCTTGCCAAAGTTTGAGCACATATCTTTTGAAAGTCTAACCAGTCAACACCCAGTGTTTAGACCTTTCTTCTCCACCATTAAAGTTGTACAAAAATGGAAAGCATTTGCAAGAAAAAATGAGAAGCAGAGCTAGGATTCTGGACAATATGTGAATTCCTATGGATAATGAAATAGAAATCTTTGGGCAATATTAAAATCTGATAGGAAGTGAAAAATCAGGCAGTATGGAAGCTAAGGGTGAGTGTTTACATTCTTGTCATTGCACGTGAGTTAACCTTCTGTACAGTCTGCCTTGTATTGTGTCACCTGAATTTTATGATTCATAACAATTTTCCTCATACCATCATATAGCTACAAAACTATGTGTGGTTGCAAAACAAGCACAGCACAGCAATGCTGAATCATCTTTTCTACATTATAGTAGCCTACCTCACTTTAAGTATAGGGGAAAGAAAACTTAGTATTGATATATTAATATTTGAATATTAATAACCACTGTTAAGTTTTGTGTTCAGTCTTGAGTGATTAACTGATGCTTATGTCAGTCATCAATATTATTTTAATATGTGCTTTTTATCATTAAGTTCCTCAAATTTTTTTGAAAAAGAAAAAGCCACAGAAGTCAGCTGTCAACAAAGACCAATGGCACCTTAGAAATGCCATTAATGAGGGAATCCATAGGAATCAGCAGCATGCCAAATATTTCACTTTCCACAGTCTTTGTCCCTGCAGCTCTACCATCTCTGGCAAAAACAAACAAACAAACAAACAAACAAAAAAAAAAACCCACAAACAAACAAAAAAAAAAACTTAACCTTTTGCTTGCCATTTTTTAATTAAATAAATAAAACCAATATTTAAACCCTTCTCTGTATGTGAAAACCATGCAGACACAAAGCAGTGCTGCTTAGCACTGGGCTTGTGTCTCTGGAGAAAATGCCAGCTTATCAGGAGTTTTAAGAGGCAGCCAGCATGACAATAGCAGAAGACATGAGCATTCAGGTGTGAAATCACAGAACCTTTCCAGCAGCAGAATTTTGCTGTGTGATAGGTTTCATTTGGATTTGTGAGAATGTTTCATGCATAATTTCAGGTAAAGCTTTAATATTTGATTGGAGAGCCAGCACAAATGAAGTGCCAGCATAAAAGAACTCCAAAGCCAGTGCCTTCCACCAGAATCTCTTTTGTGCAAAACAACTTGAAAATCATTATTGATAATTTAATTATGTAGCACATTTGTGCCTTTTAGAGTTCATATGGCATGAGGCAAAACAATCCTGAGGGTGATAGCCCATCCCACAATGGCTTTTATTGCACTGTTTGAGGGACTACAATAGGACTGCCAAAAGGATTCATGTGGAAGAGTCTTTACCCTACCATAAAAATGTCAGTAAAAATAATATCATCTTTCTCCAAATTTCAGCCTCCCCAGATCGAATACTTTTCTAGCAAAACAAAACTGGGTGGCCTGAATTTTTCCACAAAAGCCCAGAATATCTGAGGATTTTCAATTTCCTGAGAATAAATCCAAATTTTTAAACTAAATCAGGCCCTTTTGTCAAGAAGCTTTGATTTGTTGGATTTCCAGCTCTCTGTCCACCCCAAATAACATTTCTAAGTACTTGCAGCAGCTGCTGTTCAGCAGCTCCAGCCCTTGGTGCTGTGGGTCTGGTTGTGAAAAACACGTTTACTGTCCTGTGAAAATTAAAAAGTTTATTAAAGGACAATAGGACACAAGGACCATAAAGCAAAGGTTAATTATGGCTGGGTGCATCTTGGCACTCAGCCAAGGCCACACTGTCACCTTCGGGGGTACCCCTTAAACACCTTTTCCATTACATCTGCCTGTTGCATGTTCATAGACTCTTATACATATCCATAAACTAGTTTACATATTCTGGGAACTATTTTATGGCTCCTCCTTGGGTCCACCTTTTTAGAGCATGCCTGTTTCTTAGCTGTGGTTTTGGCTCCTTCTCATCACCGCTTCCAGTTTGGGCCTTGGTCCATACTTTCTTCAGACACTGAGTGCTGATAGTTGGCAGATCTGTAGCAGGTGTCCTCATCCTGTGCTCATTGGATGTTATCCCATGCAAACAGGCACTTTAACACAAACATAGCTATTTCACTACTATGTCTAAGCTCAATTAACAACAGAAATAAGAACTATATCTTTATAACAAAGTTACTTTAACATCACACGTATAAAATCCATTTTAATATTTGTGAAAAGCCAATGTTAGAATATGCACCTATAGTATGGTGCAGACACAAGCATTAGGATCATGATGAAGTTTCTCACTGCAGGCTGCTGGAGGGTTTACAAGGCTGGCAGGTTCCTCACCGAGCGTGCCCGTGTGTGCCAGGCGCGGCTCTGCTGGGTCTGAGCCGAGCCTGGCCCGGGCTCTGCGGCGCTGCGGGCGAGGCTCACCCGGGGCTGGCTGAGTGGGGCTGCCCCGAGAGCCGCTCCAGGGCTTGGAGCTGCAAAAGGGCTTTGGTCCCCTGATGGTGCTGTCCTGGGTGGGTTTGGCTTTCTGGAGCTGTAGTGCTTCTGGTGGGCTCCCTCACCATCCAGCCCCAAGGCTGTGGCCCCACACTCACAAGCAGGAATTCCGTGTTTAGCTGTGTAATAATCTGACCGTGTTTGATCCGGGTACAGAGTTCAGAACCAATTGCCGTGTTCTGGCCGTGTACCGCAGCTGCAGACACCTCGGAGGTATTTTCCCCTTGTCTCTGTGGTGGGCTGCCAAGTGCTGGCTGCAGGGAGCCTCTGCAGCAAGAGCAGTCACCACCATATACATTATATACATTTATAATGTATAAAATACATGCATACATTTACAATGTATAAAATGTATACATTTTATACATTTTCTCCTAGCTGGAAACTTTGTTTTCAGAGACACGCCCTGGCTGAGAAACCCCAGCCAGGCAATTAACTCTCAGAGAGTGCATTTCATCTTGCATCACCACTCCCAGTGCGAGAAAGATGTCCCATTGTTTTAAATGTCACAGCTTTTTTTTTTACTTCCTCTTTTAGTATTTTTATTGTTTATTTTTGGCTTTTGTTTGTTTGATTGTTTTTCTGTACCGAATATTTTACCAATCATTATTTTATTTGTATTAGTACTTTTTCTGGTGCCTTCTGTATAGATCTTTGTCTTGTACACATCACAATTACCAGTCCATAAGGGCTCCTAGCAACCTCTTTTCTTTTTCATGCTACTCCACCACCCAGGTGCATTGCTACTGGCTATTTTCCACCCTGTGCCTGCAAGCAGCTGGGTGGTTTTGGTTATCATTGGAGAAATCAATAGGATTTGTTGCACCTCAAAGGAGGTAATAAACACTTTGCAGGTTCAGCTATTAGGCTTTGGCTTCCTTAGTGATGAATTTGCTACAATGATAATTACTGATGTGTCACTGTCTGCTGTTATGAGGAATGAAAATGAAATACAATTAAACTGTCCAAGAAATCCCTCTCTAATCTCACCAACATAAACTTTTTTTCTACTTAAACTCTTTAAGTCATTTGGCTTCCTTAACAGTCTACTTAGGTATACCTGCTAATATGGTCAGGATGACACCTGACCACAGTGATCAAGCTCTTGAGTGATGCCTACACTGGAAATCAAATGCTTTTTAATACAGAGATTGTATAGGTGAATGAGATCCACTTAACATAAACTCAGAGAACAATTTTCCCTACATTGGTAAATAATCGCAAAGAATAATAATTATAGGCACACACCTGCATGGACTTGGCAGAGCTTACTGAAGTGCTAGAAAGGAAAAGTTGGGTTTTTTTTTTCTTTCAGAAGACACAAATTTAAAAAGTAGAAAGTGCTGCAGCATAGTTCTCATTAACAGAGGTAAAAAGAGCCACTGCAGCTCCTTATCAACAGCTTTAATCACAGCATATGGTATATGCTGCTTAATCTTTGCTAGGCATTATGAATCACAAATGACCTTATACAGTCCCAAAGCAACTGAAGATGGGTCTACAAAATCTTTTTATAGGGGTGATACTTTAAGTTATGAGAATTTGTAGTAAAAATGTTAATGAAAAGCAGAAAATTGAATGAAAACTTGAATTTAATGTAAGGTAAGCATCTGTTATAGACACTGTGCTTTAAAACCTGTACAGTATGGAGAGAAAATGTAAAGGATAGCTCCAGAAAAAGCCATTGCAGAAGTAGTAATAATGCCAATAACAGAGAGTATACCAGAACTTATATAGGGTTTTCTTTGTAATAACATTTCAAAGTGCTCTGCATAATCAGCCCTTTAAAATTCAGTCTCTTCATTAATTACTCAGATATGATAAACTTCAAGATATGCTTTACCAGCTTTAAGAAACTGTTGTTTATTTATCTTTATAGACAATGTATTTATATCAGCATTTGTAGTGAATCCATTAGCTAAAAAACCCCATGCTCATTAAGGTTCTACTTCATGTAAATGAGAACTGGCATCCCAGCATAACGTTTTAGGCAGCTTTCTGATTTTAGCCAAGAAATGCCCAAACAAAAGTAAAATTATAACTGGTAAGGCTAAAGATGTGGAAGTTCAGAACACGTTTCCATGCTCTAGAGGTTGTAGTGTTTGTAGCCCACTACAAATCCCAAAACTCTTAAATTAGTACTAGTCAAGAGGTAGGGATATTTGTTTCTTTTTCACCTGAAATGCTGATATTTTCACTTTTGAAACTGCTACTTATTGCAAGATCTTGGGTGACATACATGTGGATCATCTGGGTTCCACTTACAAAAAAAAAGGCAATGTAACAAATGACAGGTATCATGTCTTTATGGACATTAGGTCTTTCAGAGAATAAATATTTAGAATTCAAGTTGATCTGAATGACTTCTATTTGACAGCTGTCATTTCAGAACCATTGAGCAAGATTGTGTCTCTTTTGCAAGTTCCTTTGGTGTCAGAGCTTTGTGCCAGTGCAGGTAACAGGAAATTTTGATAACAGTATAACACAAGGAATGTTCCCACCTGACTTTTGCTGTGTTAAATAAAAGGGTCTGTTGTGTGTGACTAGACCTGCTGTCACACAGCACTTGGCTGCAGCTCCTTTGTGTGTGCACTACCGAGCTGCAAACAGCAAAAGGGTCAAAACTGTCCTTCAATCCCCAGGTCACACTGGCTGAACTCAGATGTAAATTAGAGAAAGAACATAGGCATGTCAAAAGGAGCATATGGCTTTCAATAATTCCTTCATAGTGATGATAGCAATGTTTGTTATTTAAAAGGTTTTTTTTTGTGCTTTGGTAGAAAATATTTTTTGCTTAGTATTCTTTGTCAGACAAATTAAAAGAATAAAAATTCTGACCTTTCTCTTTTTGTTTTGAAACCTTGCATGTGTGTGTATGTGCAACCTACATTTCCATTTTCATCTGCTTTCTTACATATTTTTATTGACTGTAGGTAATGGAAAAAAAAAAGAGTTAAAAAATAAATTAAAAAAAAGGCATAAATGTTTATCTTTCCAGTATTTCACAGGGACAATGCCCAGAAGACATAAATGAGAGAAAACATATTTTAAAAGACATATGATATGTGTTCAGCTATATGAGAGTTGCTCTCATTATCCTGACAGAAATATAACAAATGTGTTGAAATAATTTGTAAAAAAAAACATGCAGGAAATTAAAATAGTTTAATTTAAAATATTAAGTTAGTCAACCAGATATTGTTGGAAAGGAGTCAAGGGATGAACTCCCTCCCCGTTGCAACTTAAAACATCTCTCTGGCATCCTATCACAGTATTAATATGTTAACCTGGAGCACATTTGACTTCCTCCAGCTTCCTCTGGCATCTGTGTGGACAGTGATCTCGATATGATATAAGTATTAAAGTAGTTGCATGGCAGAAGCTGATAGTAGCAAATGCTGCCCATCAAAGGGAAGTGAGGGGAGAGGGATTAAAGCAGATCCCCTGGCGCTCCAGGTTACTGTCTCCAAAAGGTCAAGGCTTTTACCAGATGTGTAGGAGAATTAGAGAGTCTAAGGAGATAGTCTGGCTTTATTTCACCTTGACAATTCACTAGAGCAATGAAAAGAGACGTGTCCCTGGATTTACCTTTTGTCCAGGTTTTTCCTTCTGTAGAGAAGTGTGTTTGTAATTCTAGGCTAATTCTGCTCCAGACTCAGACGTTCACGACCTCTGTCCCCTTCTTACCTTACTGTAACCGATACCCTTTTCATTCCCAGTGTGCTGTTTGCTGGGAATGGCCAGATGTCTTTTAAATGACATAATGGGAACAAAACTCTTTCCTAGGTCTCCTAATTCCATAAGAAGTCATTACCTTCATTTCCCACTTGCACTTTTGAAGGGGCATTTTTTAACCCTTTCTATCAATTTTTCCAAATGACGCAGAATTTTCCTCAAGCAGCCATGCCTGTTGTCAGTGTGCAATTCCATGGTACGTAATAAACACTTTCAGTAGTTTGGAATCTTTAGAGTGTAGTTGACTTAAATCATGATCCACAGCCTGGTGAAACAGTATTGTGAAGACAAGGTCCAGTTCTCCAACTGTGAACTCTGTGTCTGCTCCCAAATAGAGATCTCCTTGCTGCCTCTTTTCGAGGGTTGCATTTATGACTGAGGTAGTGGTGAGTAAGAGATCTATAAATGGGTTCTGGTGAGGAGTAAACATCATGTGGTCGTTCACTTTGGAAGCTTGTTGAGTGGGAGGCATTTGCTGAACCTTGGTGCACTTGCTATAATCACTGATCTTCTTTGAAGGGCTAATGTCTGTTTTCTCCTGTGTAAAGTTACTTCTTATAAAAGAGGATGCCTTAACAGAATTTTGGGGTGAAATATATAGGGCTGGGAGCTATTGAAATAAAGAAAAAAAGAATTATTTAGTGCCCAAGTGATTCATACACAGTCTTTAATTATATAATATTAGCACCAAATGTGGTCATTTTATTGCATAGTGCATTGTATTGGAGATACAGCCAAAATCTGGATGGATTTCCTGTTTCTTCTTCTTTCAACTAGCATGCTCTCTAAGAACAGAAAACACTGGCAACTGGAATTACTAGTGGTTTTTTAAGAATAATTATTTTGTGTGCTTGCTGTTAACTGGTTGGGTGTTTTCAGAGAATAAAAGGGGGATGCAGCATTAAAAACTAATTTTGAAAAAGGAAAAAAATAGGGGGATTTTACAATTAATTTCTTTATTTGAATTTATTTTTGAAGCTGCATCTGTGTTGAACAGCACATACATTAAATAATTTCTTATATAAAAATAGCTACTGCTTTTTTCTGTGGTCAGGAACGTGAGGGATCCAGTCTTTATAATTCCAGAAGTTGACACTGGCATCCAACCGACTGCAATCATAGCCTTGCAGATTCTCAGTCAGGGAATGGAGAAGGCCTTGAGGGCTGAAAACCCCTCTAATTCCATGATTCAAAGCATTCCTAAGCACGTGCTTATGTCCACCCTTAATCAGGACAACATTTAAGCATTTGCTCTCAAGTATGTTCTTTTTTTAAATGGCTGAGGGTTGTTCGGTGCGGGGTTGATTGGAGCAGCGAGGGAGTCTGGTGATAACCTGCAGCAGCTGAAAGAATCACCAGAGAACATAACTGTGAGCATTACTAATGTACCATAAGCAACCTATTTTTGAGTTTACAGGCTCCCATGGATCTCTGGAGGAGTTTGTGCTCTAAAAATAACTTGCCTTTGGGAGCTGGGACAGGGAGAATTGGAGCTGGCCAGTGGGAGGTCTGAGTGGATTAGAGCATCACAGGGAGATAATAGAGAGTCCACTGACTGCAAAGGGAGCTCAGGTAGTAATTATAAGCAACCAGAGAGCAGAGAGTGTACCTGAGAGAAAGATGATACAGTTACCAGGTGTTAAAATAGCACCACTTGCAAGCAGCATGCTTTAGACAAAATTTTAGAAAAGTGGGCTTGATTTTCCTCATCACCTGAGCCCCATGGAAATATTTATCATCAAGGCAATTAGGTTTTTGCTTCTTTTGGATGGCAAGTGTCAGGTTCCTGGGAACTATAATTTTTGGTTTTTATTGCTTCTCCTATTAAATAGCTACTCTTGTAGGCACATGGTCTCCTAGAAGGCTGGGTTTCCTGTGGTTAGAGCTGCTGTGTCCCAGTTCTGGCTGGAAGAACTGGACACAGCAGGTCTTTTTGGTGGTTCACTGTCTAGTGAGAGACCTGTGTCATGGAAGGAGGGAAGCAGAGAGGTGCCTGCTTGGCTGGATGGGATACAATGCCAGTTTGGACCTTTCAGCCCTGAGGTCATGAAGGTGTTAAGGGATATGGATTTCAATGGGAGCTGAATGTCAAAGGTGTGGGAACTATGAGGAGACAAGCAAAGGACAAAGGAGTATTTGAAAAAACTAAGCATGTGACTGAAAGTAATCCCATCAACCAGATTACTTGTTTTATTAGCAACACAGTAATATAGTTTGTAACACCTTGCTGTTTTAGTTTGTAAACTCACTAATAGTTCCACAGCCAGGCAGGGGCAAGAGGGACCTTGCGCATGGCCCATGAATCCACCTTGGCCCTCATGAGTAGAGGACAGCTTCCCCTGGGACAAGCAAAGCCTCTGCCAGACTTACAGACTGCCTGACCACCAAGGCCACCTCAGGAAAACACTCAATCCAATGTCCTGCTCAGGTCATTGCTCACGGCCATGTCCAGTCAGGGCTTGAGTATCTCCAAGAATGGAGTCTCCACAACATTCCTGGGCAACCTGGACTAGTGTTTGACCACCCTGATGGTAAAAGAAGTTTTATTTCCGGTTTAGATGAAATTCCCTGTATTTCTATTTGTGCCTGTTGTCTCCTTTCCTGTCACTTGGCACAGTGAGGAAAATCTGTCTCCATCCTTTTTGTACCCAAGGGCTTTGCACCCATCTTCTTTGTTTTACCACAATCCTTGGGGGCTTGATGTGCCCAGCACAGGATGGCTGCCAGCACAGGATGGCTGTCATTAGGAACTCAGGAAGAAAGGAAAGATTAAACTGCTTAAAGAAGATAAGCATGTGGCTACTGTGCAAGGCAGATGTCTCCTCCAGGGTGAGACCTGCAGAAAACACAGCCTTCAATCTCAGGTGCTGAATCTGCTAGAAAAGAGCAAAAAAAGTCTAATGTAATCCTAAAGCCCAGAATGCTAAATTACAGCTGTCCACCATGCCACAATCTGCCCACGATGTGTTTGGAGGCAGAACCTGTCACTGGCCTCTTTCAGCAGAAGGATCAGAAAACACTTGTGATGGCGAGGACCACACTGTGCTCAGATTTGCCTGCTGTGCCCTGCACACTCTTTCTCCTGATCCCAGGCTTGAGCCCTTGAGTTCAGTCATAGCCAGCAATGTTTTATTCACATACCACTTGAAAATAGCCACCCTGTGATACTCATGAGCAGGCACAGAAGAGCTTGAAAGAGAAAGGAGAATAATCCTGAATGCTGAAGCACATGTAGAGTGTGTAGGCAGGAGGTAATTATATAGGACAGGATTACTTGTGTGTGTGTATCCCAGGGAGCCATCAAACACAGCCCTAAAGTTGGATTTTGTTTTTGAGAACAGAAAGAGAAATACCTTAAATTACCTGACTAGAAGGAAATTTCAGCTGAAACAGAACAGTTCATTGCCTTACTGAGCCCAGCTATGAGATGGCTACATTGTTTGATTGCTAATGGCCACAGAGTGTTGTTGGTAGCACTACATGTGGTGTTATGGCCTTTTCACTGTGCACAATGACTCCCTCTCACTTTCTTTCAAGACAAGTTAATTAACATTTGATTTCTTTATTTAAAGGTTGCCATCATTTTCAAGCAGTTGGTGTAAGCCATGCAGGGTTTCTCTTAATAGCACCTCTCTTCTCCAGGGAAGAGTTTCTTCTGAAAGCAAAGCTATCCTGGTCTTTTGAATGTCCCTCCACTGTTTGCTCAAATATGCACAGCCTGCATGTGTTCAGGAACACAGCAAAAACTCCCTTCATGTAACACATTGTGAGATATAGAAGGTTGTCATTTTTTGTTCTGTCCTGTGACTTTTTCTCTGTTTTCTAAGTGTTTGTTAAAGGTTCATGAGTTCAATAAAATGTACCAAAAGTAGACATATTCCTCCACCTCAAATACTTATATTTTAGCAGATTAAACATATATGCTGAGAAAGTTAGTGGCTTGACCTTTTGAGAGTTAATTGCAAAACCTGTTTTTAGGTTTTCAATATTGAGCTGTCTAGAACTACTGATATCAAGAGCAACCATGGTATTTCTTAACTTCAAAGAGAACAGAAAATAGGCCCTATGCTGGGCTTCAAATTAGCTGTGACTATGCAGGAAAGAGTCACTGTTGATGGGTCAAAGGAAGTTGCTTATCACTCCCCAGAGAGAAGCTAAGTACCTCCCCACCTTGCTTTATACAAATAAATAAATAAGTGGGATTTATGAAAAGAACGCAGAAAATACTTTGCTACTGTTTCTAGAATACTGTCCTTAGTGCTGGTTGGTCATGAGAGTTAAAGCAGAAATAGGGGAGAAGTGGAGCTGTGACAAAAGTAGTTACAGGAAGACATACACTACCAAAAGAAGAGAGGCTGAAAATTCCCCAGGACTATTCAGTTTAGATGGAGTCTTACCATTGAAGACTCTAATGGGTAGAACAGAAAAGGCAAGAGAAGAGGATAACCAAAACTGTTAAAAAAATAAAAAATGCACAGACATATAAATGTATATATCAGTAAGTAGTATTTAATGGTAAAATTAAATACCATTTTTAGTTTTATGAATTGATGCATCCCTACTCCCTGCAGCACAGCCACACTGCTGAGCCACATGGCAGAATTTGCCTCCTGTGCCTGCTGGAGCAGTGGCAGGGCTTTGCTGGGGCTGAGTCCTGCTCAGGGTCTGTGCAGGGCTGGACCTGCCCAGCTCCCACGCTCTGCTGGATGGCTGGGCTTGAGGTGAGCAGTGGGGTGGGGCAGAGCCCCAGCACCCTCCACCAAGGGCAAAACTCAAGGCTTTAGAGGCCTGAAGTCTTGACAGAATCATGACATTTCATCAGACAGAGATCTGGAGAGTAGGTGGGAAAAGATGGTGGATCACAAAGGTTTGTATTCCCTGAGCTTGACTGTAAACAACTGCTGTCAGAGAAAGAAAAATTACAGGTGTGGGGGGTGTCCTCCCCCTCACAGCTTTTCTGCATGATCTGAAAATACCCATAAGTGCACTGATAATCATTAATTTCTGGTCTTGTATTTGTTGCACAGGTCTGACAAGTGAAATGGAATGGATTCCAATGAATGGAGAAAATTTCAAATATTTTATATATTTGTATGAAGACTTTGAATGTCCCAGCTCTTCAATACCCCATAAGAAGTATCTTCTTTGTACATTTATATCAATGCTTTCTTGTTGTCCATTTTGTTTAACATAGGAAAGTAGTGCTGAAATAAAACAGAGCAAAGCAACTAGCAATGAATTTGTGTATGTACTGGAATGATTTTGACCTGAGAACAGGGAGTAATGTAATTTGAAGTTTGAGCAAATATAGAAAAAAATTAATTACATCATTATTATCAATTAATTTGGTTTCTTTCTTTTTGAAAAATGTCAATGTGTACAAAAGAGTTTTTAAATTACTTCACAAAATGCAGAATAAATGAGGGATATAACATCTTATGTTCTGTTGTGAGTTCCTAGTTATAGAAGAGGAATCATGTATCATGTGCAATAAAGGAAATGAAAATATTAAAAGCAATGGTCTTTCTGGTGAGTTGAGCTAAATTCTTATTTTGTTGTAGAGACAAAGTGTTTATTTTCCTCCAGAATCTAAAATGCACTGCTGTTCTGATATTTATGCATCCCTTTTATACAATGAGTATACAAGATGTGAGGTAGCTGACAGAAAACCTGCAACCTTTATTCAAATAAACAGTCACCCAGCCTTGATGGAACATGTTCATGAATATAGCCTGAAGGATCATTATCTTCAAAAGCTCAAATCAAAAGGGGACATTGGAATATGGATGCTGGGCTAAAGTAATGTCTGATCACAGCACCTCTTACATAGAGTGATTAATCCTTGATGCTTGCATTATATGGACTGTACATAAAAGAAGACTGATGCATATTCCATTTTTGGAAATGAGATCTTATTGTTAGAGACATTTAATACACTGTGTCTCCTTGGTCTCTTTTATGTTACTTACTGTAAAGGGATATGAGGAGCTGTTTTTAATAATATTCTTCTAATGTTGATTGAAACTATTCTACATACCCTGAAACTCTCTGCCTGGCTCTTGTTTATTCAAATAAATTAAAGATAATTATTCTGGTTAGAAAACAGATTTCAAGTTGAATATTACTTACAATGACATCCATCTAATTCTTGTTTGCTCCATCAGATAATACAAGAGCTAACTGAAATTATTTTTGAATTTTAAGTTTCCATATATTTGCATTACTTTGTACAGGAAATTAGAAAGGAGTTGTACTCTCTGCAGCTCAATTAAAATGACACTCTTGTATTTTTTACTTTGAATATGCAATATCAACATTGCTTACTGTCCTGATTCATCCTTATATGCTCTGATTTCCCTTCATGCATTTCTTGGAGGTGAACATCCCTGAAGGACAGGTTGAAATGGAAATGTCAAGAGATGGAATGTATCAGGAGCACCTTTCATTTACATCACAATGAGATGAACATGTCTGTTCAATTGAAAATGAACAGTTTTCCCCAACACTGCATTATCAGTCACTGATATTGGACTGCATTGTTCCTACCAGTCTGGAAATGATAAAAAGGAGAAAACACAAAATCCCTGGATCCAAAAGCATGCTGAAGGTGAGATGAGTCAGGGCCTTGGCTTTTGTTTTCTTTACTCACTTAAAAAATACTAATTTCAGAGAACTGGGGAAAGGTAAAGCCTCATTTCCCTCCTCCTTTTATAGTTAGGAAACTTCACAGTGGAAATTCCAGGGGATGGAGAGAGTTGCAGCCACATTCCAGTCTTCATACCTGAATGTGTAGGTGAAAGAAAAAAAACATCCTTGCCAGAGGAGTGTGGTTCTTTTGCCAGATTTCAAATCCTTACTTCCAAATGGAGGGGTACCACCAGGGGCCACTGAAACATCTTCAGGATGGGGAGAGACCAGTCAGAGGCAAAGAATACTTTTTCTGAGCTTTGTCTTTATTTTAAATGAAAATTTTTACACTCCCTTGAGACTGACAGCTAATGGGGAGTGGGGGTCAGTGAGAACCCTGAGTTAAGTCTAAGGACTACAAAAAATCCTTAACAGAACATGAAATTAGCAACCAAGCACTAGGAAAAAAGGAGGCTGTGAAGACTCTCTGTCTCAGCTAGCAAACAGTTTGCAACTGGCTGAACTATCTTGTGCTAGTGAGGTTATTTTTCATCTAAGCCTTATTAAAGGTTCTGACTGTAGGGCACCCACAGGTCAGTGAAAGATGGTCCAGGCAACTCTGCAGCCTGGGAAATTCTGGCATGGGAATTTCTATCCCCCCAGATGTTAGAGTCTGGCACAAATTTAGGGAAGGACTGAGGTCTTACAATGAAGAATGAGCACAGAAATACAAAATAACAGATCATGCTGAAATCACACCCATTTCCTGTGGTACCAAGGGAGTCTTTGTGGGTGTGAGCCAAACTCACTGTCAGGTGTGTATGAACACCTCCCCAGTGACCATCCCTGGAGAGTGGGGCCAGAGGAATGGCTGCCCCAAAGCAAACACAGCTGAGCCAGAGAGACAAGCTCCCCTCCACCCCTCTCCCTGACCCTTTCAGCAGGGGACCCACGACATAAAGCAAAATACCTGGATTTCAGTGTCATCTCTGTGCCCTGGTCTCCATGCACTGCTGGTGTGAGAGTAAATCAAAGGGACAGTTCTGCCTGTGTGTCACCAAGCACTGGGCATGAGAGGTGGGGGAAGAGTTTCCTTTGTTAACTCACTACCCAGTGCTCTGCACTGTTAACTTCTTTTTTTTTTTTTNTTAATCCTAAAGCCAAAAAAGAGATTTTGTTAATCTAAGAGAAATTGCTCAACGATGTTGTGGCAACATGTTCTGTTAGAAAAAACAGAAATAGGTGTCATGCACTGCCCACAGCAAAGGGTTTAGTCTTATGAGACAGCAAGACCCCAACACATTTGGGAAGAGAATTTTAATCACTGGCTAGTGGACAAAACCACACTCTAATGATTTTTCTGGTTATCTGCACAGAAAAATCCAAACACGTTTAGCTTAGAGGTAAAGATAAAGATAGAGGTAAAGTAATAATTACTGTTACTTGAAAATTTTGGGGAGTTTAAATGTATCTCCATGGGTTACTCTGGTTTAATTATTTTCAGTTAAAAGATTATATTGCTTCTGCATTTCTGAGGCAAATAGTGTTATTTGTCTTAAAACTCTGGAGGCTTGGATGTATTCATTAATTTGAATTATAGAACTAAACTGGCAATTTTGTCTTTTCTGTGATGGTGTAAGCTAGTAGTAAAAGCAAGTAGTTAAAAAAAAAAGCAGCACTTCCCCACTGTACTGTTTCACATACTGTATCAGTAAAACATCTGTAGTTACATGCAACTGTGTTTTTGGATGTGAGTTCCCCAAATCCAAGTCTGGAGGCACAGTTCACTGAGTTCAGTGGCATCTCACCAAGACCATGCTCAGTGTACTCACAAGGGTGATAAAAAAGGTCCTTTTATTTATCTCTTGTTTTATGCAGTTTGTAAATTATTTATGAGAAGGCATTAAAAAATCTGGCACTTTGGCCATTTTTTATTATTAAAAAATGATGTTGAGAGAAGAGAATCACAGAAAAGGATCCAAGAAAAGTAGTTGTATTTTTTCTGTAGCTTTAGGGGCAAAATATTGAAACAATTTTCTTTTGCCCTTGTGACTAAGTCCCAGTTTCTCTAATGTGTGCATATTTAATTTGAATGAGTTTTTGAAGATTAAATAATGTGCTTGGAAAAAAGATCCTAATTTTGGTATATGGGCTGCCTAGTACTACTGGTGCATAAATAATTACAAAGAAAACTTCCCCTAAAGCCAGTTTTTCAGCGCTCAAAAAATACTGCAGCCCCAAGATAAAATATTCTGTAGAGACAAAAACACTGAGGGTTGGATATAAGATCAGTCAAACCTGGTAAAATCCAGTTTTCCTGTATCTTTGAAAGAAGTTTCAAGCCATTTATAAAATAAGCACACCTATCCATATGTTATATTTACTTCCCACTGCATTACTTTGCAGTAATCTATGAGGTGGATGCTTTCAAAGGCATCTGCAGAAGACTGGTGGCTGACTGCAAGTGCAGAGGAAGTGAGAGTTTTCTGGCCCTGATACCAGTGGAGGTTTCTCAAGCACTGGTGGATGGTAAATCTTGTCTGGTAACTAATTAAATTTGATTCCATCTGGATGTCATACTGTGAAAAGGGATTTATTCCTCCACTGTATCTTTAGTGAAACTGGAATTAAACTTGTCTTTCTTACAGATGCTGCATCCATAGTGAATGTTTTTTACAGGTACTGCAATAGTTTCTGTTCAGAATAATCTTCATCTGATTCAGTGGTTCTTCATTTCCATCTAATACTTTCCTACCTGAGCAATTGCAGGGTTTTAGTGGCCCATCTCCCCATTCCTACAGGAGACTGACAATCCAAGCCCCGGATCTTCTATCCTTAGCACATAGCTGTTGACCATGTGAGGCAAGTTTGGACACAAGGGGCAGGATTCACACATTTTTTTGGGCATGAGGAGGATCCATATGAGTAGATGTCATGTTATGTGGCTGACATTGGCCAGCTGCCAGGCACCCACCAAAGCAGCTCACTCACTCTCCTCTGCAGCTGGACAGAGGAGAGAAAATATAATGAAGGGTTCATGAGTTGAGGTAAGGACTGGAAGAGATCGCTCATCAAATACCATCAAGGGCAAAACAGTCTCAGCTCAGAGATATGAAGAGAATTTATTGCTAATAAAATCAGAGTGGGATAACGAGAAGTAAAGTAAACCCCTAAAAACATCTTCTCCCCACCCCTCCTCCACACAAAATCAAATAGAACAAATGAAGTCCACGGCCCTGTGAAGCACATAGTGTCCTCCTCCTCCCTCTTTCCATGACAGACACATGTCCCTGGAGCTGGGGTATGGTTTACCAGCCCTCTGGCCTTCACAATGTTCTCGGCACTTCTTGCACACTCCCTGCATGCACATCCATATGCTCATCCTCTGTTTTTATTGCTGAAGGTTATCGAGGGTAAGTGAAGGCCTCCAATGCCACTTTCTATGGCCAATTTAGAGCTCTCAGATAATCTCCTGTGAGGTCACCCACCTCTTCTAAATGTCACGCACGCATGTGATCTGAAGGCCTTCACAGTCTGTCCTCATGCCTGAATGACATCCCAGTGACTCAGCCACTAACACCTCTGAATGAAGCCACCCCTTAATTCCCTGCTATGGCTGTTTCACCAATAAAATGTTACTGAGCATCCTCCCACTGAGAGCGATCAAGTGGGGCAGTGCGAGAGGTAAGCGCTCTGCATTAGGGAAATGACACTGGACAGCACCACATGGTTGAGAAAATTCATTTGACATCAAATTCATATAGTCATGATTTAAATGGGATGTATGGGCTCTTTCCTTGCCCTTGACAGGAGAGGAACGCGCTCTGCCTATGCCATGCATCCAGCAAGGCAGCTGAAATCAGTTGTGCTCTGACCTAAACCCAAAGGCTGGGTCAGCTGCAGGTGGAGGTGAAGCTCTGCTGCTGTGCACCATGGATTCATCACCAGCCTCTACCTGGAAAAGAGCCCCAGCAGATCAGGAGTTCTGGAGGAGCCTGATTCAGAAGGACATGAGGTGGGACTCCCTGAGCCTCCCAAACCCCTTCCTGCTGGGGTGGAGGCAGGCCAGGAAGGCTCCTCTCCTTCCCTCCTCCTCCCTTCAGCAAGATCCAGGCTCTGCTAGCTCTGCTAGCTCTGCTAGCCTCTCCTGGGGTTGCACCCATCTAGCCTGCTTGGTTGAGGTTTCCTGCCCTGCAAGAAGCTCCTCACATCTGTAGGGGAAAAGCCCAGTGCCCAGGATTTCCAGTCCTTTCCCACAAAGCTAGGACCATCTCATCCCTCCGTGAGCTTCTTTAGTGTGACTGTGATTTCCTCTGTGAAGTCATTCTGTCCTGCTGGAGCAGCAAGTGAGCCAGTACACTGGGGAAGTGATTTTGCATTGCAGGATGTAATGTCAGGAGACACAATGTATGTCAATGTGGAGCCATAATTCCTCCAGAATTTGTCTCGTTGTATCCCAACAGTCTCACTGGTGTTGCATTGTTTGAGAAACCTTTACCAAGAGCAGCTTCCAATTCTTTAAAGGGGTCTGTCTGCTGCACCTCTTTCAACTTGGTATGGCACAGCATGAATTAGAAGAATATGGCTGTTGTTAGTCCTGCTTATTTTTTTTTTTTTGCTTAGTGATATTTTGCACACCTTACTCCTTCTCCTCAAGAAAAGAGAGAAGAAAGTGACATTCAGAAAGGCAAATTACTAATATCCAAAACAAGAAATATTTCTCCTCTACCAATCTAAAAAAGAAAATTACCTGTTTTATTCATCTTTATGACATGTAGGAGAAAAAACAAGAAAAACTAGCTCTGACATCAGTGATGGTGGAGTTCATTTCCACACTACTGCATTCACTTGTCAAAAATGCATTTTTTATGGATCTATCTCAGCAGAAGTTCTCAAGTCATGATATCTCTGGGAAGCAGCTTTATAAAGAGCAGTGATGTTGGGCACTGACCTTCCAATGGCTCTTCCTGGGAAGAGAGGCAGTGCTTTCAGGCAGACACTTTGCATGCCCCTTGTCCTGTCCATTTTCAGCTTACTGACATGCTTAGTAGATTTTGCAAACAGCAATTATGATGTCTCCAAAGCATCACACACCACCATGCTATTTAAAGCTTTTGTTTTTCAGTAAAGCACCTCTATTTAGAAAATCACTTGTGTGAATCACTAAGGCCTGAGGACTTTGTGACTGAACGCTTATTGGAAGCAGAAGATCTTGAAGTACAGCCCTCAGAGGGATTCCAAATGCCATCTAACCCATCTCCTTTCCTCCAGGCAGATTTGTAAGGAATATATTCTCTACAGCACACTTTAAAGATGATGCCATGCATGATGGCAACCTCACAACTTCCCTAGGCAACTTGTCCTAGCCTTTTGTTATCTTTACTGTTAGAAACTGTCTCCAAATTTAAAGCTGTTATTATTGGCTGGCATATATATATATCATATATCTGTGATATTACATGTTATGCCTCTGCAGGAAACATACAACACTCAGTAGAGCAATTAGATTGGAAAATTATAACAACCGTATCAATTTCCATTCCAGAGGTGAGAAAGCAAACCCTGTACTTCCTAAGACATGACTGATCTACATGCAAGGGGGGACCTTGGTCTCTTGTGATTTTTCTAGGTCAGATGACAAAAACAATGACTCTTAAAGGAAAGTGAGCTGGTTCTTGCTGAACCCAAGCAAGAAGGCTGGCTCTCAGAAGAACTAGTGGTTCCCAGTCTTGAGAGGCTCCATCTTCTCTGATGCCACTAGAGAACAGACCAAAACCAAACCACGGAAAAAAAGGAAGAGGATAGATGACTAAAGTTTAAAAGTCAAACCCCAAACTGCTTCACCATGCAGACAGTGTATCTCAGAACACATTTTATCCTCTTCACAAGAGAGCAGCTCAGATGAGTATGCAGTGGCACAAAGTTGGATTATACCTTCCCTAGCAATTCTTCTGGTTGGAATTTTTGGTCATGATGAAATGAAAGGTAGGTATAGGAAATACTGATAGAGATACTTTCATGTCTGAATAGTCTTAGGAAGTTGAGACTAGTAGCTGAGTTGAAGCTTTTCTGGAGCTACAGCTTCCCACCTATAGCTGTGTAGGGGACATAGAAGGACCAAAGTTGTTTTTGAAAACCTGAACCCTTTTTTATTCCTAATACAAATTTTCACCACTAATAAAAATCACAAGAAAATGCTTTTCTCCTCCCTCCTTCCACATTTTTTAAATGAGAAACAAATTCTAATTTCCTGGCATACCATTAGCACCTAACACATGAAACCCACCCAAAAGGATAAGAAAAATGAAGATGTCTATTTTCATCACTGAACACATAAGCTTTTAAAAATAGCATGCTGAAATGGGCCAAGGGGAGAAGAACTTTACCCCTCCATCCTTGCACATACGTCCCATAGTGATGCCTGCTTTTATGGCAGTGCAGGCTGCCACAGGAAGCCAAGGTTAAATAGTTTAAGGTTGAATAGCCTGGCTCCCCTTGGAGCTAGCATTTGTGACCTTTAGAAGACTGTCCAAACCAGAAGCTGGTAAATATTTGTTTCTAAGAGAAACCCAAACAATTAAGAGCAAAAGGATTTATTGACTGCAGTGACTTACAGTAGTGGCCTCATGGGAGGGTGGTTTCCAGCACTTTCTGAGTGTTTCAAAAGTGCCCATTGCACACAGCACTGTCCTGAACAAATCAGACAGTTTGGTGTCACCTTGATAGCAGAATCACTGCATTTTAGTAAGTAGGAAGGACATTGTCATGAGGAGCAGTGGCCATTAGGATTGTTTAGCTGCCTGATGGGACCTTGGCTTCTAACTGCTCTTTCTGCCTTTGAAAGTGACCTGAATACTTTTGTTTCTGATGTCTTAGCTATGCCTATTTATCCTCCTGTTTATCTTTTCAGTTGAGAATTTCAGTACATGGGAAACCACAAATGGCCTATAGGAACTAAAGTTCTCTGCAGGACATTTTTTTCTGGACTTATGGCAATGTGTTGCAATTCCAGAAGCTGTAGAAGTGCAGTATTTTCTCCAGTAACTCTTTTCTGAAAAAAAGAGGAAGAGCAGGAGAATGTGTGATCTGACTAGCAGGAAAAAAAAACCAAAAACCCACAACATTTTTATCATTTAATTAAACACTTCCAGAAGTTGAAGCAGTAGGAAACAATATTGATTCTGAAGTAACCCAGGTGAGATCAGCAGGGGCACCCACATAACTCTGGTGTCTGAGGACTCTGCTCCCTAAAGCATCAGTGAAGGCTGCAGAGTGGGAACATCCTAGCAGAGATTATTGCTGCCCTTCCCCATCCTTGCTCACCAGGAGCTCCCTCCATACAAGCCACTGACAATCTCTGCACAGCAAGAGTTAACCCATTAAAAATAAAGTGCTGTAGGTGGAAACTCCCCAGACTCTTCTCTAGCAGATAAGGGGCTCAGTTGTAAAGGGTCTGATCTTTAAAATTACTTTTATTCTAACTGGACCATTGGGAGCTGATTATACCTTGAATATCAGGTGAGAAGGCCAGCATATAAAGTTGAAAAAATAATCTGAGACAGCCTCCCAAGCTTCCCTGTGCTAAGAAAGTTGTGTTTCTGCTTGTTCCATAGCTGATGACAAAATTTCTATTGGCTTTGAAGGAACTAAAATCAGTCTCTATTTCCATATAACTCTGTAAAATTTGGACTGAAAAATACTTATTCCACCACAAAGTTCATTTGAAGAAAATTGCAAAATATAGCTCCCTGCATAAGATCTGTTAGACTTCTAACAGCAATTTTATATCATCAAAGGCAAATAAACCTGCTTGGGGAAAAACAGACAGGTGACTTGTATGGTGACTGCTTTCATATTCTGTTTATACTTTCAACTTACAGCCTCTAAAGCACAGTCAGGAGTAGTAGAAACATCAGGGTGTGCAGTTTGTTTGCACAGACTGTTTATTTTACATGTACAGCTGGTGTATGTCAAAAGTGAGTGGATATGGCTATTTCAAGGTATGTCCTGAATTTGAGTGTTTTCTTTCCAGACAGTGTAATCTCCAAACCCTGGAAATTATGTTATGGTGCTGATGTTGGGAAGTATGGGAGAATTTACTTATTACAATCCATATTTTTAGAAGTTTTGACTTAGCTGGTGTAATGAAGTGCTACACCAGCAGTGCGCAGTATCTGCCTGCATAATGATGGGCTGAAAGTCTGCCTTCAGTCTAATTTGAGAAGTTAATATTTTGTCTTTTCTTCTGGTGTTTTTTGTTTTTGTTTCCTTTTGTTTTGGTTTAGTTTTTTCTGCCAGGACTGTAGGCATATTCACATGTTACTGTGAGCTAAATGAAGGTGCAGGCAGAGAGATTATCTACTGCTCTACATATATAAACCTAATTACCTTTTGAAATCAGGTTTCTTCTGACCACATTTTCACAGTGCATATTTAGCAAATTTTCTTTGTGGTAACTTACTTGTTGGACCATGGTTCAGCAAAGAGGAAGACTGGCAGAAGACAAAAGGTAGGGAAACCAGAGTTGCACCCTTTCAATATGGTCAAGTTGGTCTAAACTACTGTATTGCTGTCCTTGAATGACCTCCAGAAAATATTAATGATGTCATTACTTGTAATTTTAAAAATTTGAAGCATATACATTTATTTTTATTCCTGGAAGACCAATGTACAGGTAAGTCTTTGCAGTATTGGGAAGGTGTGTTGCTCTTAGACATTCCACAGTTTACAAGGAGAGCCAAGGAGTTTCAGGTCCATCTGCCCTCTTCACCTGCTTTTTCTTCATTTGTCTATGGTTTCCTTTCTTGGGTGTGACAGAAGAATTAACATAGAGCAATGATTTTCCTGCTTCAGGCAACTTCAAAGGTATCCTGAAAACTCTGCTGTTGTACCAGGGAGATGCTGCTGCACTGGTGCACACTGCTGGGACTCAGGGCATGAGTGGTCACTCCCTTCAAGAGTCACTTCTGTCAATCCTTATCCTAGACAGACAAGACCAAAATAAACTTTCTGAATATAGAACAGCCTTTCAAGCTGTTTTGGGCATACTGTGTGTTTTTTCTGTGCAGGCAAACCTTTGCAATTCCATGACAGAGTCAATATTTGCATTGTTCCTGTCATAAGAACTCTAAATTAAAATTAATAAAAGTGAGCTCACAGTACATTAGTTCTTGGAGAGTGCCTTGGAGATGAGGGGTTTGGCTCACTGCTATCCACAGATCATGTGCATGCCCAGTTGGCATCCAGATCATACCAGGGAAAGAGGGAAGATAACTGAAATCCTGCATGGTCTGCTAGGACTCTGGCCTGGGGAAGAAAAGTGGGCATACACCATTTTTGTAACTAACCTTAGGAATTTCTTTCAGGGGTGGAATTTAGAGACTATGTCTGGTGTGGAGGGAGTTGTCTCTCTCCCTTTTTGGTGAGTAGGGTCACCAGTACCTTATGCCACTATGGATTGGCTCTGAGATCAGCCTGACAAGTGATCTCTGAGGCTTGCTAGTCACACACCAGTCAGTAACTCATGAAGATTAGGGGGGTAAATGACACACACTCCATCAATGCCTTTGTCACGCTCCAGTATGGCTTTATGCAGTCAGGAGTCATTGAGGAAAAAAGCCCTCTAGACACCTGGGGGTTTGTCATCCATCCATCCTTTGGCATGTGCAATTAATTCCAGCTGCACTTCACCCATGGGTGCTCTCCCCCTCTCAAACCTGAGAGGTTGTGAGTAAATGAAAAAGGATCAGCATGTGCAGGTGCAATCCTTTCAGTCCCAGGATAAGCCTGAGACTTACACAACATGGAGGGACCAAGTCCAGCTCACTGAGTGATGTGGTGGTGCTGCTGACAGTGATCACAATGATGACAATGGTGTACAGTCTCTAGGAACACTTCCAGTGATCAGCTGAGTGTAGACATCAGGATCTCATTATCCCATGCAGTAACAGCAGCTGATTACACTCTAACCTTTACTTGGCTCACCAACAGTCCATGTCTTGGAGAACATTTACATGAATGTGAATTAGGAAATCAAAGAGGACAGTAGAGCTGAATCCTAACAGCTTATGTGAAAAGCACCTTGGCTTCAGAGACTTCAACACTGCAGCTTTACTTCATCTCTGTAGTGTGTCCCAATACAGGAAAATGTCAGTTTTCTCATCTGTGGTCTCAGAGCACTGATTGTGCCTTACATCTCTATCCCTATAAAAACTCATCCTTGTTCTAATTACAAGTAAATGCATTCAAAGACCATTGAACTGTGGCAGGCTAGTCCCCATGTCCTTATCCTTTTCTTAGACCTGAGGTGTGAATCCCAGTTGTAGGGGTTTTGTGCTGGATACATGTGTCCCCATGGAGATCAGGCCAGGGTGGACTGGGCTGTGTGCAGGGAGCTGCTGGGGGGCTGTGTCCAGCCAGGGCAGAAGGGAAAGCCCAGCTCTCCTGCATGAGTGGTAACACAGCCCAGGCTGCAGCTGATGCCACTGCATGTACCCAAGCAGATAAGGGTTTGGAACACAGTTCAACCAGCCCCAAAGTCTTTGGGAGGCAGGAATACCACATGGGGGTCAGAAATGTTCCTTCTGTAGCAGGGGGGCTTCCACATGTGCAGAAGGGACCCGTGAGCAGAGCAGCTTCTGCTAGGGCTGTACATACCCATGCTGTGCAAAGTCAGCAGCCAGAGGTGTCTGTGAGCATCCCTGAGCTGGATGCAGGGGGAAGATGCCCCTGGGCAGGGATTGCAGGTCCCTCTCTGCCCCAGCAACAGCACTGCTTGCCCAGGGGTGAAAGCCAGGGCT
Source organism: Peucedramus taeniatus (assembly GCA_013400575.1). Lineage (NCBI taxonomy): Eukaryota > Metazoa > Chordata > Aves > Passeriformes > Fringillidae > Peucedramus > Peucedramus taeniatus. Next base: position 46,365 of record WBNO01033558.1, read on the forward strand.
CAATGCAGAGCATCTCTGGTGCCACCTGGCCATCACAGGAACAGATGAACCCCGAGCAGCCCTCCACTCTCAGCTGTGAGATGCTGTGAAAGCTATTAGTGCATCTGCTCTGAAATGGGCTCATTAAAATACACATTCTCCTTCATTATCCTGTGGCTGCAGTGCCTGACTCATCCCGCTGCAGTTGCTCTGGAATGGGAACCCAAGTTTAAAATTTTCCAGCTTGTTTTTTATTCACCAGGGAAGATCATGTCTAACCCACTGAGATGGCAGTGGAACAGCTTCTGTCTTCATGGGAGGCAAATGAAACCTGAAAAAAACAAGGAGAGGAAATAAATGAGGCACTGTCTGATTGAAAGTCTGGTATTTCATGTTGCCTTTCACAGTTTGACACAGGATGCTCTCTTGCACAGGTGTAGTTGGTGCTGGAGTAGCCCAGCTGGGACGTGGCCACTCCCAGCCCAGGTGTGCCAGTGGGATTTCCTCCTTTCCTCCTCTTTTTCCACAGAACACAGAAGAGTGCTACACAGCCATGGCTTAGCAGCCATGGTCTTGCAGAAAGCTTTGGCTGGGATCCCTGCTCTGACTCCTGGCCATACCAAATCTCTCTTCTCTCCAGAGACAGAGCCTTGCACAAAGCTTTTGCTGCCAGCACTGTCCCCAGACACAGACCCCTCTGAGGTGGCACATGGATGGATACAGGGTGCTGAGGGTTTGCAGAACTTCTCTGACAGGCTGGGGGAGGCACTGCCTTGTGCTGCCCTCCTGCTCCCCCAGCTCACAGGCACAGTGACACAGTGGGCACCACTCGGACAGTGCTTAAAGCCACAGGCAACCCCAGCCTCCCCCTGCCAAAATGGAAACCTCACAGCCTAAGCCCACCTCATGCAAGCTGGGAACTTTCTCTTTTGCTTTTATACACAGACATGATCTCACCAGACATTGCTTCAGCTGCAAGAAAATTCCTCCCTCTCACTGTTTTGCTCTTAAGGACTGCTTTCCTGGGCTAAACATCCTTTGCTTTAAATAGATGTGCTGACCCAAATACTACTGTGAATGATTATTCAAGGATGAAGAACAGACTGTAGTCCAAAGATTTTTACAAGACAAATCAATATGATCTTTCTGATTAGCACTTCTAGGAAACCTGTGTGGCTATACTCATTACTTGGCTCATGTTGCTGTTATTTGTTCATGCAGTACATTATCAAGCATCTGAAATATTTACTCTCTTGTCCTCTGGACTGCATTGATTTCTCTTGGAACAAATGGTAATCCTCTGCAGTGGATTTTTATAACTAATATTTTACAGTAAGCCACTTGTTAATAATGAGCATAGTATCACTTGCACAACTCTTTTTATAATCTTTACCCTTAAAAATAATTGGCAACATTTAAAATAATAATTCAATTGTTTATTAACCAATGGCCTACTTGCAATATTAAACTGAACATGGCATTGCAACTTGAGCCAATTTTCAATTTTGTATAGCAAAAAACCTCTGCATATGTGGAAGCCAACATTTTTCACAGCACACATCTGAACAGGTTTTTTTATTTCAGAGCAATACTGTAACAGAGCAATCACTTCAACAGAAAATATGCTGAAAGCCTGAGATCTAAATCTAATTTAAAGTCTAAATGATGCACAATTAAAAATGTATTATCTATTCCCAACAAATCAGCATCATTGAAACACTAATATTTCCCTAATTTTAAGCACCATCTAGTGAGTCAAACATTAGATCTGATCTTCCAAATTATGCCCAATGAAAATAAGATCCTGGTTTGACTGCATCCCACTTAGTGCGGGGTCTCGTGCTGAGATTTGTAAGTCAGCTGTTCAGTCACCGTCTGTTCTCTTACTAATGGACATTAAATATTCTTCCAAAGGTGCTGGAGACTTGAGCTTCTGCATGAAGATAATTTGTTTGTTGACAAAGGAGGGTTTTGGCTGAGCAGGCTCCCTAGTTAGACAAGGCTAACTGCCTGGAAGTGAAGCAGGGAAAAACCTCATTTTGATAATGATAATTTTTTTTTATCACTTCAGAGCAAGGAACTGGAAAGGATGTGGTTTTATTTCAATTATAAGCCAAAGGAAAAAAATCTCCAGGCAAATAAACAGCTTTACAAGGATCATGATTCTTACTACTTCCATTAGCTGGCTTGCCATGAAGATGAAGTAGGTCTGAGAGAGAGTAGCACAGCAAATCTGCATACAATTATAGGGGCTGCTTACCTGGCACTGGTGTTAAATCAGATCAGTTAAATCAGTGTCAGCAACTGACCTGTATAAGCAGCCACCCACGGATGGAATTCATTTGGAAAGCAAGTGATGCACAACTGGTTGGGTTAACATGGAATCACTCTGGGCACAGGCAGGGACATTCAGGCTGAGCCTCTTTTGAAATTAGAGAGTTTGTGGCTGGAGCTGTGCTGGTACCTTACACCTTCCAGCCAAGGGCAGTGCCTGGCCTGGCCTTGCTGGGGGTGAGGAAAAGGCACATTGCCTTTGACTGAAGTGCACCACTTGGGAGGCAGGAGTGTCATATGGGGGTCAGAAATATTGCTTGGCTGCTGCTGGCAATACCCTCAGTTGGCCAAGCCATACATCTGACCTCTTTCTGGTACACCTGGATCTGGGGGAAGTGGATTGATTTATGTGTCCTCGGTCCCAGCAGCTCTGTGGTAACAGCACAGGCACTTCAGCAGTGCCCTGGGGCTGGTGGCCCCGGCCCCACAGCAGAACAGCCCAGTTCTGTCTCTCCTGGTGCTGCATCCCCAGCCACCCACCCAGCCAGTGCTCACCTCTGCTCTGCTACATCTGCTTGGGAGGTCACACAGTGAGGGAGACTGACAACCTGGCCTGGGCCACAGAGACCTCTCTGCTGTTCTGGTTTTGGGTTTTCCCCATTTCTCCGTGTGCATCACTTCTGGCTGTGTCAGAGCAGTTATGGCAGTACAGGCTAAGGCTGGTGGAGAACTGTTGCCTTGCACCTCAGGCTCCCAGGGGAACTGTGATGGACAGTGCCCACCTGCTATTTCAAAAAAGCAGAGGTTTATCTGCATCTCATGTTATAGAAATCTGGTACCTGGTGGGGCTTAACTGGCAGACACTGGCAGACACTTAACTAGAGACACTGGCAGTGTCTCTAGGAGTGGGAGCATTTAAGGCCTGATCCCTCATCACCAGGACTCATGACTGATGAGGGGTGACAGAGGTACCTGGCCTTTGGTCTCTACTTCCAAAACAGCAGAAGTATCAAAACTGAAGCTTGGAATCAATGCACAGCTTCACTGACATCTATAGTCAGTGATATATCTATAGAAATACCTTAGAGCTGTCCCAACTTGGACATCAGCAAAACTGCTGGGAAAAAGAAACAAGCATCCCTTTTCTCCTTCATCCCTACTGCCCATACATGTTGTGTTGCTAGCAAAGGGCAAGATCTTTTAGCAAGATCCTGATTTATGGTCTATAATGCCATGATGGAAAGTGGATTCAAGCAGGAAATCAATTTTCAGAGCTAGACAGAAACAAAAAAATAATGTTTTTGGGGTCCTTTCCCACAAACAGAGCAGAGCTTGCGTAGGTACCAGTCCATTTAGCAGGACAGTTTAAGCTCACTGGAACAGTCACACAGCATGCACAGTTCATATTAGGATCCAGTCAGCTCCAAACACTGCTCAGCTATAGGGGTAAGCCAGAATTTCATGACATCACATAAATAAACAAATACAGTAAAAAGGCTTTACCTCAGGCTTAAGCAAAAAGCGAAATTTTCCGGTCCTGTGGGATCCTTCTCTGCTCCCAAGTCTGCTGGCTCACAATGCAGCAAAATGATCAGGCATTTATCAACCCTGGCAAGGTCTGCAAGTCCTGAGGGTGTTTGATTTGGAAAGAAAGGTGTCGGGAGGAGATTCCTGAACACCTTCACCCAGAGTTACGCAGGGAAATAAAAGAAGAAATAAAAGCAAGCTTTAAGAGGTCAGAATGTGTAGCCTGCTCAGAGCTGCTATTCCTGGTAGAAATTAAACCCTGAAGTGCCCAGGTGAAAATCAGGGATAATCCCTGTATAAGTGCTTCTAATTGGGACAAACTGAAAGTGAGAAAGTCGAGCAAGACAGTGCTGGCCCACCCCTGGGGGCTCTGGGTTTGTTCCCAGCTGGTAACTGAGAGCACAATTATGCAAAGCCTACTCTATAAACAGAATTTGGTTTATTATGGCTGAACTGGGGGAATCTATTTTTGTCGCCACTTTGCGCGAATGTGTTACCCTTGTGATTTCCAGCCAGGTCATTCCAAGTCAGCTGCTTTGGCTGTGGCTGTCACTGGAAGCTCCTCTGTCTGCTCAGTTCCTGGCCCCATTTCTCCCCCGCCTGGGGTTGGCTCCCAGGCGAGGGGGACGAGGGGATGAGCCTGTGGCTATTCTGGTAGCTGTGAGCTATGGAGGTGTCACGTGAAGCAAAGAGCCAGAAATGCATGTCAAATCGAACCAGTGACTAATCACGGTATTTTGGTTGCCTTAGTGGCTGCCGGGGAAAGATTTATGGGCTCAGAAAATCTTCCCGTAATAATCCCTGGGTGCTGATTTGATCTTCAGCTGAGGCTTCCCAGGACCGTGTGGAAAGAGGACGGAAAGGGGGCTGCTGTCCCAGGGGTGGTGACGTCTAAACTGATCCGAGTTCAAAATACAAACAAGAGGAGAAAAGCCAGCGCTCTCTTCTCATCTGTGTCTGCTCAGAGCCCCGCGCTGGCAGCCAGAGAGGATCCCTTTGATCTGCCTGTGGAGCAAGAAGGGTTGGGGGCGACGGCGAGGCAGACACGAAGGGCCATTTATTGGGACTGTCATCTAGCTGCCTCATCTGTCACCTGATGGCCAGCCAAGCAAGTGCTCGGCACAACTGTGGACTCTTCATCCTTGCGCAACTTGTGGAGGCAAGAAAAGTAAGCATCCTACAGCTGATATGACATTCAGCTATTTTCTCTATAAAGGAATGAATTGAATTCACTACAAATCTACTAACTGTCCCCCTATGCCAGGCAAGAGACTGAATTGTTTTTCTTGGGTTGGGCTTTTCTCTAACAACTGGAGGTCTGCTAGGCATTCAAGCAATGGCTGTTGAGTAAGGCAGCTGTTTCAATATCTAATTGCATTTTAGCTCTAATAGCTCAAGGGAAAAGCATTGCATTGTCTGCCATGAGCTACTTCCTGTCCTACTGCAAAGCACACTGCGCCACCGTGCTCACCAAATACCAGAGCCTGAGATCAGAGGGCTTCCTCTGTGACATTTTGCTGAAAGTGAAAGAAAACGAGTTTCCTGCACACAAGTCCTTGTTGGCATGCTCCAGTGACTACTTCCGAGCCATGTTCAAAAGTTATACCCAAGAGTCTAAAGCCAGTGTCATTCACCTACAAGTTGTCTCACCCACTGGGCTCCAGCACATCCTGGATTTCATTTACACATCCTTGCTGCCTCTTTCCTTTGAAAGCCTGGAGGATACCTTGGAAGCTGCAAGCTACTTGCAAGTGACTGATGCTATCGGCTTGTGCAATCAGTACTTAGTTAACAATCTTGCCTTGGAAAACTGCTGCTACTCTGCCAACGTGGCCAGGAAATTCTACCTGCCAGATGCCCTAGCAGCCGCAGAAAAATACATTATCAAAAATGTCTGGAAGCTGCTGGACTTGGATTTGTCAGGACTTCTCGAGTTGAACTTCAGGTCTTTGCTAGCAGTGATTCAATCACCAGATCTCCCCATGGTGGAAGAATGCCGCCTGTTGAATCTTGTCCTGCTGTGGTTGAAGCAGGATAAATCCAGGCTGGATCATGCAAGCAGCCTTTTAGAGCACATAAGATATGGTCTCATCCCAGTGGAAGAGCTGAGAAAAACCTACACACAGTCAGAAGTGTCCCTCTCAGCAGGTATTAAGTGCTTGATCATAAAAGCAATAAATTATCACACATCTGTATTCAAACAGCCTGTCCTGCAGGATAAGTCCACCACACTGAGGAATCAGAAAACTCGGATCATTCTGCTGGGGGGAGGCACAGCAAGAGAGGGGCTCGTCACCGATGTGGTGGCCTTCGATGTTTACAATCACAAATGGCGAACCCTCACGCAGCTGCAGGACAGGGTGCAGAACCACAGCGTGTGTGTGGTGGGCAACTTCCTCTATGTCTTGGGTGGGGAAATACAAAGTGGTACCCTGGGTGATGGTAAAATTGATAAGACCTTATTGGTTACAAACAAGGTCCATCGGTATGATCCAAGATTTAATACATGGACGCAAATCACGGGCATGCTGGAAAAGAGATGCCAGTTTTCTTGCTGCGTCCTAGGCAAGGATATCTTTGCCATTGGTGGAAGGGGTGAGGACGGGTCGCTGCACTCATCTGTGGAAGTCTATGACATCAGCAGGGATAGATGGACGAAGGCCAGGGAACTGCCATGCAGGATACATGGTCATGCCAGTGCTGTTTGCAAGAACACCATATACATCTCTGGGGGCAAGTACTCGGCCCCAGCCAGCACAAGCAATGACCTCTATTCTCTGAGCTCACTTGAAGGGCAGTGGGTGAAATGCGCCCCAATGAGCATTGCTCGGTTTGGGCATCAGATGGCAACAATCAGGGGATCCATATTCACCTTTCTGGGACTATATGAACCTTTCTCTGAAATAGAAAGGTATGACCCTGATCAAAACCAATGGACTCGGTTGAAACCACTGGTCTATGACCGATTCTCCTATGGCCTGGCAGTGGTAGAGGAAACAGCTCTTCTTATTGGGGGAAAGAAATGGCAAAACTCGCTGGAGGTCTCCACGCAAGACGTGGTTGGCTATGACATCGACAATGATGGCTGGGAAGAGATCTGCAAGGCCCCTCTGCCGTGGTGTGGGCTCCAGTGTGCTGTGCTCCAGCTCTCCGAGGTGGCCGAGGAGCAGGACAGCGAAAGCCACCAGAAGAAGCTGCCCAGCTGCTGAGCTCCCATGCTGAGGAATATCCATCCCAGGAGATGAGTGAGCAGGGCAGTCCTGGAGGAGAAGAAAATTGCAGTGGCACTGAATAAGCCAAATGCTTGGTGGAAACAGGCAAGAAAATCTGGCTCCAGCACAGGGAACACATCTAGGATTTAGAAAGCTGGAAGCTGATCTCACTGAGCAAGGATGTAGCAAGTAGCACGCTTAGAGGCGATGAGTGAGAATTGTAATCCTTGACTTTTGGATAATACCTAGATAGCAATTAGTAGGTGTTGCAAGTAGGATTTTTCAAATATTAAAAAATATATAATCTGTCTTTTCTGTTTTCTTAACCAGAGGTAATTTTCCCAGCTGGTAAGTGCTATTGACTTTTTATGCTATGGCTAAGCAAAAGGAAAGAGAGCTGCATAAAGACTAGAAAATTGATGCCTACAAGAATTAGTAGCAAGTATTACCAAGGAAAAGGTATTATTTGATATATTACGTACTAGGCAAGAATGTCTTAGCTAACCAGCATGAAATTATTGGACAGAAAGCATGAACTTTTCATTGTGTACACTCAGCTACAGCTGAAAGTTAAAACAGTGTTTGTTTGATAGAAGCCATTTCTCTCTCAGTGGCCTTTGTTGTAGAACACCTTCCAGATGTTTATTTTGTGTTATTCTAAAGACGCACACTACTGGCGATGTACATTTCTTTTGTATCCAAACCCTGTGTTAGCTTAGATGGCCAGAGCTGAATGGGTATCCTTATCCTTAGCCTCCAAGAAGCTTCTTACAGGAGTAACAAGCCTTGGCATTTACCTCTGCACCATCTGCTATTTTATCACACCTGTTCATAAGGGTAAAATGCTTCGTTGCTGTTGAACTGCTACATGAGAGAACCCTGCAGTCAAAAAAGGTTTACTTTCATCAAAGAGTACAAAGGGGAGGGAGGTAACTGAAGGTTTTCAGAAGTCTTTACTCAGTGTCTGCCTACACACAAATCAGCAATAGTGTCACTCCCTTTTTGCCACATTGGCAGTGTTTGAAGTCACACCGGGGTATTTTAAGATGCATGGATATGTGAAATACAGACAAAATGGTCAGATGCCACAGAATCAATCTGGTATGGAGTAAAGTGAATCTTGAGCCATAAATGTTCATTTAAAAGCTAAATTTATTGTACTTCTTTTTACAGTGTTCCCTTTCTAGGCTGAGAGTTAATACAATAAAAATATATATAGAAGAACATTTAATAGTCTTAAAAGAAGGCAGCACAATGGAGAGGACACATGTTCTTTGTCACTAGTCTAGCTTAAAAAACTGTAATGTTTAATTTTCACCTTTAAAGCAATCAGGCTAACTTTACTAATGTAAAGTGCAGGCAGAATGGCTGTTGCATAGCAACAGATCTAAGTCTTCTGAACTGCCTTGGTTTTGACAAGGAATCAACTACACAATGTGCATATACATCCATTAGATATAAAGAGTTTTTCATATGAATATATTTACTTTTGGTCCAGTAAAACAATAGCAAGAGAATCTAAATGCTTGGAACAATAGCACAATCCATTTCAAGTCAAGCATTTTTTAAGAGAAATTTACAAAAACCTCACAAATTTAATATACAAGTCAGTACCCATGCAGTAAATAAATGTCCAGTTTATACAAACAATATTTTTCTAATAGTACAAATCTTACACTGGATCCAGAATTCTATACAAACGTTAATACATGATTTGTCATCCAGACAACTTGAATATAGGATTACTGAAAATGGGCTACAGAAAGGCCACTCTTCTGTACAGTTGTGCAAAATCTGCAGAACATTTGCAATCCAGATGCAATAAGAAGATAGAAAATGAGGGGTAGAAAGAGGAAAAGGAAGAAAAAGGGAGAGAAAAGGGGAGAAAGAGAGAGAGAGAGAGAAAGAGAAAGAGAGAAAGAGAAAGAAAGAAAAGGAAAGAAAAAAAGAAAGGGAAAGAAAGAGAGAAAGAGAGAAAGAGAGAAAGAGAGAAAGAGAGAAAGAAAGAGAGAAAGAAAGAGAGAAAGAAAGAGAGAAAGAAAGAAAGAAAGAAAGAAAGAAAAAGAAAGAAAGAAAGAAAGAAAGAAAGAAAGAAAGAAAGAAAGAAAGAAAGAAAGAAAGAAAGAAAGAAAGAAAGAAAGAAAAAATAAATACATTTGTCCATTCTTTCCTTCATCCTTTCATGGATATAACTGCCAGGAAATATCAGAGTTCATGAAGTTTAAAGTACATTCACTGAGCTGTACAGGCAATAGTCTCAAGTTGGTTAAGAGTACAACTCACTAAAGTATAAAGGAGGCTTTTCCTTTCCACATGAGCATTATTAAATCATGTCATGAGTCCTAACTTATGCAGCAAAATACTGAAGAGCAGCAGAAATATTTTGTCATGCTCTTAACATTTTTCAAAATCAAGTCCACAAAAACTAAATATATGATTTAAGAGTTCCTCCCACTTTTATTTCAGGCATGTGCCTAACTCTAAGGAGCTATTTCCCCTCATATTCACTGGGTTGTCTTCAGCAGATAACAAATCTCATGGAAGTTTAAAACATTTTAATTGGCTTGTGAACTCAGCAGAACCCAGAGACATTCCTTTCCCTTCAAAAGCAAACCAGAGGGTTTTTACTCCTCGGTTATTTTTCAGGTTCCATGCTCAATTCTGCTCTCATCACACATTATCCCTGCGTACAATACAGCCAAATTTCACAGCTCAGAAAACACATAGGAAACTACTTGAAAAATCCTATTCATTCCTTTTCTATTGTGGGAATCTTCAAAGCATCTCAGATTTGAAGCATTTCATTGGAAACCTTTTCCACTGCTGCTGCTCTGGGCTAAAGAAACACTGCTACCAACAATGTTGAAAGTCTACATTTTCTCTTTTGCAAAATCTGCACATTATACTGATACCTTCAGTGCAAAAGCATCATCAATCACAGTACCATGACTATTTTTTTTTAAATCAACCTAATGTGATTAAGAGACAACACACAATTTGGTCTTAATTATAATACAAACCAGCATCCCTTTGCACTGGTGGTAAACCTTAGCAACAGGCTTTAAAAAAGCACAAGGAAATAAGACCGAACCTTTTGATACTCAAATTCACATTAGTAATTTTTTTCTCTGCCGATTTTCACCCTTTTATGTGTTTGACAAAACTGAAACACAACCACTACATTACACCTTTTCCCTGTTATTTAAGAAAACTCCTAGAGTTTCTCATGAAATATAAAAATTGGTTTTCTCCCACCACCAAAACAGTACCTGCACTCCAAAAATGCAATGCAATACTGGAATTATATAATATAAAATGTCATTGTAAAACTGACCTTTGATAACAAAAGCTTTATAGCATGTGGAACTTCCTGCATGAAAGCCACAGTCTTCCAAAAATGCTTTTAAATCCTTCTCTTCAATAGCTAAAGATCATGTTTTTTTAATTCACAGAAGGTAAACACAAGCAGAGCATTGGTAGCATATAAAATATACAAATCCTCATTAAAGTGGTATTGTTGACCATTGAAGGTTTCACATGGCTGAGTAACATTAAAATATAATTTACTAGAGCTCTCACATATTGATATAAAAACTACTTTATGCACTAAAGTAAAGGGCTGGAGTGTAGCAAATGGACAAAAAGAGAGACTTTCATACATGTGTTTCTATGTAAGAGTGGGTGTGTGCCAACGAGGCTATAAGTGCTTCAACCTCAGACGAGCCATTAACAGAGTCCCTTGGGGGGCTGCTTTCATAGATGTTCATGAAGAGATCAAGGTACATTTGTTTCCATTCTTGAAAGTCTCTAGATGTCAAAGCTGGATTATCCAGAACTTTATCTATAATGGCTACTTCTCCTTCCCTGGCCTGTGAGAGAAAAGGAACAAGCAAAGAGTTAATGCAGGTGATGAGTCACTGACAAAATCAATAACGTGGCTGGAGGCAGAGAATGGGGGGTAGAAACTCAAGCCTCACAGCCCCTGAAAGCACAGGGACTATCTGATCTATGATCACTCACACACAGGAGCCCTTTCTACAGGGTGTCCCACATTCCCCTGTGGGACTTGGTCTTCCCTCCCCTTGTCCAGAACCTTCAGTAAGAGTCCCTATTCCCCCACCTGCCCCCTTGTTCAGACCCAGAAAAAGCAAGCCCTATCCTGTTTACTATTAGCTGCTTGCATTTCTCAGGATGGGTTTCACACAACAAAGTGCCATCTGTTTGCTCTTGATCAGCATCAGAAATACTGTGTGGGTGTGTGGGATGCAGACACACACATGGCCTCCTGCACATGGCCACCAGCACAGCTACACCTCCTTACCAGGCTTGTCATGGAGGCACCTGAGCTCTGCACTGCAAAGGCTGGTGCAAGGAGCCCCATGGGAATGACAGCTCATCTCCACTACAGATCTACTGCATGCCATGGGCTGGCTGGCTGCAACCTCTTCTACCACTCATGTGGCAAAGAGAAGGCAGAAAAAGGGAAAATAGAACATAGCTGCTGGTACCTTGTCATGCACCATCGAGGCACGGGAAGTGACTGTCCCTTAATCCCTCTCTGGTGACTCAGACCTGTGACTGGTTCACGGAGCTGAGTGTCACAGTAAGCCTCAGACGTATCCACAGCCACTCACGGTTGTTGCAAGTGGCAGAAGCTGGATGTCACAGCCATAATCCTTGGAAATACAGCTAACACACACCTGTGGTTTCCAGCACTGCTCCTCAGCACAGGAATGGCATGGCCACCAGCAATCTCTCCTCCAACCTCCCTGTGAGATGGGTTTCTCACATTTTCCATTTAACATTTTCACATTTAACATACTATAAGTATGTTAAATCTTTCTGGGTGGCATGGAAAGGGCAAATATCAAGCTGTGTACGATGGGACAGATCAAGAAGGGTCAGAGACATCTTCCATAAGCAGTGCTTTCATTGCTGTGCAAACCATAGCATTTTAACACCACCTGCTAGAATACTCATTTCCAGAAAGAGAAGGCAAGCTGAGAATAAGCTGTGGGAATGAAACCATGAGAATGAGAACTCCTGATCACCAGATCTCTGCTTGACCTGCCATAACTTATTTCTCACAGACTGTGGCTGGTCCCACACCTCTGCCCCACCAGCCAGGCAGCTCATACTCAATGACAGGAGAATGATTTTGTGTTATCACAGGAAAGAGAGCATAGGGGTCTTTCATTAATGACTTAGAAGATAGGACATCAAAAGCTAGAAGCAGTTTGGAGGACTGTCTCTGGATACTATTATGTAGGATAAAATTCAAGGAGAGTTCAGAACATCAGTGCAAACAGGCCAGTGCAACTGGCTGCACTCAGGAAGGAGAAATCAAAGGCACTGATAACAAGAAAGACTAATTGATTAGGTGATAGCAGTAGCTACTGGTTGATAAAATTGCCAATAGTATGGCAGAGGTGGAGCTCTGGGCCGTAATGCAGCCAGACACAAGTTACCACGATACCACTGCAAACCAAGCATGTGTCACTCTACACTGCTGCTCTATGCAGAAAAGAATTATCTGTCTTTGCTCCTTGCTGCCATTACATTTTCCATTATTGGTCTCATGCACCTAAGAATGATTTACACCAATCACAGTCCAAACAAGAGTGCTGACAGGCTTAGAAAATATGGCTCATGATTGACAATGAAAAAATTGTTTGCTTGGCCCAAAGGAAAGAAGTTCCAGAGAAGCACAAAAACAGGCACACACTAGATCAAGAAGCTGCACTGTTTTTTGGACTTCCCTGAAGGACAGCAGTTTCATTTGCAGGAAGCCATTAGTATAATGTATCTCAGGTATCAATATCCACTAACAAAGAGACAATTCAGCATGGCAGCAGGCTCTGATGCTGAACCACAGCTGTGGCGTGTGACCCCATTGTGGGACAAACCCACAACTATGGCATGAACCTCCTGCCACCCCGCTGTGTGTGAGAGCACTGTGATTTTTGTTTCAGTTTCTCATGCTTGTAGAAGTCATGGACAGCTGTGAATGTTGCTGGCTTTTTTGCCAGCCTACAATCCTGCAAAGACTCACATACCAAGATAATAATGCAAGTTGCCTTCAAGGAGATGATACAGTACAGAAAGCTAAACACATGTAGGACTTCTTTTCAGGATGGGAGCCCCACAGCATGAAAATAATATTGCCTAAATGCTTCTCTAGGTGATAGAAAACGAAATTAATTAATGTTGATAAAGCCCTCTTTGATGAAAGCTGTTACAAAATGCACTGTACAATTATCTGGTGGCTTAAAATGTGGTAATTTAATATAGTTAACAGGGTCCCTGAGGAAATCCAGCATATTGTTTGCTGAAATCTCCATGAGGACATAACTGAAACTGCTGTAACAAACAAAGGAAGCTGACAAGGAGGCTAAAAGAGCTGTAGTACATTTAAAATTACCACATAAATTTTCAAATCTATCATTATCACTACTTATTTAATCAATCTTACTGATTAAATACAATGATCCTATCAGCTTACACAGAAAGCAAGCACACAATTTCCTCCTGGACAAGCTCATCAATTAGAAAACAGTCAAGTGTTTCAAGAGATACTGTTCCCTTCTAAAGGCTGGCTTTGTTTAACTTTAGACCTTGGCAATTACAAAGTGAATGTGTTTTGGTAAATCAAAACGTTCAGGGACAAAAAAGGGATTAATAATTTGGTGTCAACTTCGTTAAACTAGCTAGAGGAGGAGCAGCTGACTGAGATTAAATACAAGAAAATAAAGAAATTAAAACTGATCCCTTCACTTTGACTGCTGTCCCAGGCACATTTTTCTGTGCTTTTCAAGCAGAACTTCCCCATGTCTCCCTTGCACACTGGGCTCAGCCTGGACTCCAGTTGCACACAATAATCTCTGATTACAATACAGCCTGATCCAACCCTGGGGCAGGATTTTTCCTCCCTGTTTTATCTCACCTTTAAAGTGCTTTTCAGAATTCGCAGCTGGTGTAGTTTTTCATTGACTACTGGATCGCTACATCTCTTTACAAAAGATTTCTTATACTCCAGCTTAGTGGAAATCCGGTGTTCTCCTAAAGGAGACAGGCTGGCCTGCTCCAAGGCTCTGTACAAATCTTGCAAGGAGTCTGCTGTTTTTTCCTCTATAGTTTCAACTGCAATGAGACAAAGGGGAAAACAAAAAAAGGAGGAAGAAACAGAGAAAGCAACAATGTATCATTAATGTGATTACACGAAGACCTATCAAAAACCTTTGCAAAATGTTTAACAGGTTTAACTAGATCATAAAGAGAATATTTCACACCTCCTAAGTTCCAGAAAAGAGCAATGCAACTGCTCTTTCTTGCTATTGCCTTCAGAAGAAAGGGAGGAAAACTTTCAAGAATGTAAAAACTTGACATGCAGCAAAAGAGGGAAAAAAGAGAAATAGTGCAAGGTGCAGTATTATTAGAGTGACTTGCTACCAGAAATCAGATTTCTGGTACTGCAGTTACATAGTTCTGGTGACTTCCTTGTTAAAAGGAGAGGAAGCCCTGGAAGCATCCTGCTAAGGAACCCATCAGGGATCACATCTCAGACTGGAAGTGCTGATAACAGCACTCAAGAATATGTGATGGTGGCCCTGGAATGACATGTCCTTTTCCTTCCTCGGAAAGTCCACTTATTTTTGTCTCTTATTTTTGATACTCAGTGGTGTTGTTCAATAGTCAGTAATGCTGTCAGTTATCCTGGTCTTTTACTTTACTATTACCTGATGGTTCAGCAGCAGACTAGAGACTAGATATAAGAGCACAACCATGACCTTGCAGCATGGCAAACCAAAACAGAGCTGTTTGGATTTGTTTAAAAAAATTAATATTTATTATGTACTACATCAAAATACAGAAATACGAGAAGTATTTATTTATTATAAGTTTAAATATTTGTTCTAACTAGTACTGAAAGCATTTAAGAAGAAGAAAAATAAAGGTTTTGCTTCTTTAAAAACAAAACCAAGCAAAAGCTGGGGATGAAGTGTTACTCTGATACAAGCATTTGAAATGCTTCATTTAGAAAACATCAAACCACTTCAACCTTTCAGACAATGTTTCCCCCAGAGGAAACTCTTCAGTGACTCCATACAAGCTTTGCAAGCCCCAGTGCAGACAGGATTAGCAGAGTGGGGATCAGGATTAGCTGGGGCAGCCCTTGGGACAGTGTTAGCTGTGTCCCTTAGCTCTGTCCCTGCTGCCCCTTGCTCACAGACACACGTTCATGCAACACCCAGGCACTGCCTGTGCGTGGCCTCCTGGCTGCTCCCAGAGCCCTTGGGATCCTCCCAGCCAGTCCTGGCTCTCACAGTGGTGCCTTTTTTCCTGGCTCAAGGTGCCTGTGTCCTCAAGAGGCTTTCCTAGAAGCTCTTGTAGGAAGGCTGCTTGGTTCCAAGCATTAGCTTTACCCTGTGACTGACCCTGCTCCAAGACAGTCAGTTCTACTGGCTGGAAGTTTACCACATACAGAAGTACCCTTCAGTGAAGGACCTCAGTGTCCTCAGGTGATCAGAAGGTTTTTTATCAGTTACCAAGAGAGAAGACAGTTTGTGTCTAGAAGTGACATTTTTAGTCCATCAAGAGCTACCTGAGGCCACCTCCCATTTGGGCCCATACTATGCAGTAGGGCAATGGCTCTCCTCAGGCTCAGGCAAGAACTCCAGAAACCCCAATCTCCTCACCCCATCACAAAAAGTGTTTGCATTTGTACAGATCTTCATACAATCCAAGAATTTTGCAATCAGCAACTAATCTTGCTTCATCTCTCATCAGTTTATCCCTTTGGCCTTTTAGCAGGCAGATGTTTTTAAAGCACACATTTTAAATTGTTTTTAAGAGATATGGAAGTGAAGAAGGGTTGGAGACTTTTTATTGATGGAATTATTTTGAGCCTGCACAGAGCTCCCTAAATCATCCCATCCTGTGCTACCCTGCTTGGTGAGCTGGGTTCATCACTGTCAATGATGGCCAGAATTGAAATAAAATAGAAATGAGATGCTTTTCTCTTTCTTGTAATTTTCTTTCTCCTTAAAACATCTAATGGGCTAAAGGACAAAACATTCAGTAACTGAATAATCAAAGAGTGGTTAAAATCTTTTGTGGTCTTGATTTTTATGCTTTCTTAAGGAGTCTATGCAGCAATGAGGTCAGAAGTTTGGGATCTCTCTATCAGTTCCTATTGCTGAATGTTGATGTCCACCAGTGTGACAGCTGTGGAAGGGGAGTGATTTGCTAAAGGGCAAAGGGAAATCTCCCTCCTGGTCTGACACAGGAGTATTTGACACCTGTTTCTCTCCTCATCTCTTGCTATGCAAGGCAACAGAGAGCTTTCCTCTGGTGTCTCTTCCCCAGCAGCACTGGCAAGGTTGTACCCTGAGGGGATTAGGACAGGGATGGCTTGCTGAAGAAGCCAACACTCCGATTCCACACCATCTAAATTCACTTTGCTAGAGTGATCTAGAGCCTGGATTGGCAACCAGCCACCACACCCAGGCTTGTCATCAAAAACCTATGGTCTCCTAAAACACAGAAACTCCTCACCTCAAATGCAAAATACAGCGTTTGAGTTCAACCCCAAGGTTCAATACTGAATGGCAAGTGCCTTTAATGAACCTGGATGGCAACACAGCCCCTGTGAGTATAAACCCTGTGCCAGGGGGGCCTGTCCTGCCCTCCCTCCCCCCACTGCTGGCCTGGGATCTGCATGGCTGGTGCTCCTCAGGGCTCATCCCCAGGACAGGCCCAGGACAGGCACCCAGTGGTGCTCGTGGGCCTCAGAGGGAGCGGGGACACCGGGCTTCGACCCTGCCCTGAATGGGAGCAGCTCTGAGCCTGCACAGGAGAGGCACAGGACTGTGGGGGCAGGACACAGGCTGGGCTGGGCAGCAGAGCACTGACAGGAGGTCTCTGGAAGGCATCAGCACATCCCCTCCACAGCCTGGGGCTGCCTCCCCTACACGCTGTCACTGACTCGGTGGTGTCACTAGGAGCAGCGCGTCAAAAAGGGGACAGGATTTCCTAAAGGGGAAAGAGGAGGGAAGAAAAACAAGTCCCTTAAATGCCTTGCTGCTGCTGCTGAGGCTGGGAAAGCTCTAAAGAGGGCAAGATGCCTTGTTCACCCATGGTGGGGGAGAGAGCAGTGGGTGTCACACAAACACATCCCAAGCCCTTCATATTTCCCAGAGAAAAGCTGAAGGGTGGTGCTGCAGCTCTCAATGGCTCTCAGTAGGCGGGAATGAGATTACACACACAGCTCCCCTCCCTCAGCCTTCTGCTAGAGCCTGTGATTGATTTCCTGTAGGTGTTGGTGAAACCCTTGGCACCATAAAGCATCTGAGGTATTCTGTAGGATATAGAGCGGAGCTTAAAACATATTTTCTTTTTTAAAATTGGTGGATTTGTATGCAAGTCATGCTATTACAGTATGGCTGTCTCGTTAAGGAGGAATAAGACCTCAGGTAATGTTTTGTTTAAGTAGAAAATGTGGTCTAATAGGATTTGCAGGTGACCTCAGACCAGCAGCCAGCACAAGAGTTGTTTTTCACACTTATTTGGCTGCTGAGTCGGGGGTTGCATCTTTCCTGTTTGTCTGAATGCACTCCCAGGTCACAGTTTCCACATACTGCTGAAAAGCAGGGTGTCTTCTCTGAAACTGTAATTTTGTCCCCTGCCCCACACAAGCCTGAACATCTCTGTAACTCAGGAGCAGAAATAAAGCTGCACAAACTGCAACACATGGATCTAAAACTGCTGCGAACCCTATCTTCCAAATGCAAGAATATACAAGTACTGAATTTTGTAACAAAGAAGCTCCGGCTGTCTTCAAATGAATGCAAAGCTATTTGCATTCAATTCTGGGGATAATGAATACATTTGTCTAGTAAACATTGTGTTTATTATTATTTTTTACTATCCTGCTTTCTACAGGAAAAGTTTCTGAACTTTTTGTACTTTGCCCTCAGTTCTTAGAATGCAGTAAATATTTGTAACTACTTTTATATTTTTTCAGGAGAGAAATGAAGATTATGGCTGAGTAGGTGAAACTCCAACAGGTCAGGAACTGTTTGGGTTTTTGGCATTCAGGAGAAAGACTGGTGGGATTTCTCATACTATGTTGTCACTTGCTGTTGAAAAAAGCATGCACCAAGCTCCATGATGTACTAAAGTGTAATCACCTCCTGGCTCTGTTAGGCTATTCATCTTTCCATTATTTCCCTCTTATAAACCAGGACCATAAGAGCATAAGGTACTTCTGTGAAAAGTGACCAGAGAAAAAGTTACCACTGGTATTTACATGAATCAAGAGATGATTGGTCTGTGTAAACTGATGATTCAGGAAGATGGTACTGAATTAGAACCCTGTAGAAGGTCACCACTGCAGCCCAGCTGGCTAACACACTGCTCTCTGGACACAGAGAACCTCTAGGCACACACTTCTCATAAATCTGCTCTAAATATATGGAATAACCTCCAGAAGTTTTCAGTGAGGTCCCTGCACTTCCGTGATTCACTTTTCTGCTAAAGCTCAAGCTGCCAAAATCTTGCATGGTTTTTGTCTTTCAGTGAGGTACCAGAGGAGCCTAGGATTTCATGTGGAGCTGAGTGAACAGAACTGCCTGTGTTAGGGATAGTTAACAAATTTTGTCACTACCCTGCCAACAAGGTCGTATTTTTCAAGGATCAAAGCTGTTCACTGGGGCCCCTCTGGTCTTTGCCAGTGCCTCCAGACACCACCCAGGCTCAACCCCATTGCCTGTAGACCTCTCATCCTGACTGACAGGCAGCCCTGCCACCCTGATGGAATTCTCCATTTTCCCACTATTCTCTTTTCTGTTTGCTACCTTTTCTGCTCAGTGACGCACTTTCCTTGGCTGTGCAACTCCTCTCACACACGCCCACTCCTCTCTTGCAGTCAGCGCTGCATTTGAACAGAAGTACCATCCTCTGCAAATCCCCAAAAAGCCAAGCTGCTGGGAAGTCTGTGACAGGAAGTGAACAAGGCACAGTCAGACTGAAATCTCCATGCTTCACTAAAATTTAAACTCCCATTTTCATTCCTTTTGGTGAGATCATTCCCTCTGGCAGAGGAACCAGCTAACCACAGCTTTCTCAGGATATTAAGGAGGTAATTTTGTTAGAATACATCACTAATTACATTATTAAACAGCTGCCACATTATTTTCTTCTCCAAATCCCAAAGATTTGCTTCCAGTTTGAGAGCTACACCTTTTTGCTTTACCTTTTGAGTAGGGGAGGCATTTACCTCAAGTGTCCCAGACTTTCTGCAAGTGACAGTAAATGCAGTAAATACTCCCCCAAACAAAGAAGCATCCCAGGCCTCCGGGAAATGGTCTCAAGTTAGATAAAAGAGCCTTGGGTGCACAAACTTCTGAGTGTTTTTTCTTTCCTTTGCCTTCTTGACCCTGATGTGTCTATGTTGGGAACAGACACCGTGGTCTGCCACAAGCTGACTAATAACTGATACAATCCCAGCAGCAAGAAAGCATTCGTAATCTTCCTCTGCCACAGCAGGTTCTCTCTGCCATGTCTAACAACAGGGACCATCAGCCTTGCCTGGGCCTGCAGTGGCTGCACTGGCAGGGAGGCAGAGCAGCACAGAGCCCTGCTGAGCCCTTGGGAAGGGGGAGCCTCCTGCAGCAGCTCTGCAGCCCCGGCTGGGCCAACAGGCAGAAAAGGGCTGTGGCCACAGCGTGCAACAGCCTGGCTGGGCTTGTACACCCCAGGGAACACCTAGGAGAGAGACTGAAGGGATCTCCCTGGGTACTAGATACGAGGTGAAAATGAAGAAGAATGAAAGGAGAGTGGATGTGGATTTTAGCAGCATTGCAGCAGAGGGGAGAAAAGAAATCCTCTGAAGAAGCAGCTGGTTCTCAGTGCAAGGCCTAAATCCATCTTTGCTCCTGTTCAGGTTAATTGTTAAGAGTCCAAACTGCCCAAGAGTGAGACATACCCAAATGCTTCTAATACAAAGATTCAGGAATTAAGAATTTTTAACACTATTTAGATGGCTGGCTGGCAGACTAAGCTATCTATTCCATTCCCCCTCCCCCCCTTTTTTGTTTTAAAGGAACAAAGTGGTGAAATCAATGTAAGGCTTAAAGGACATGGTGTCTGCACAGCCGTGGCTGTGCATGATGTCCCTCCTGCACAGGTATGGAGGGAGCACAATGACATGGAAAGTCAGCTCCTGGTACAAGTCACATCTCTAAATACTGAGAAAAGGAAGAAGAAACACAGTATTTAAGTCTGGCTTGGTACAGCAGGCAGGAGGTGCAATAAAATGCAGGTCTTCAAGGAAACAGCAGCTAATCATCTGCTCTGGGTAAGACAGAGCAGATTCCCCTGTTAAAGTACAAAGACACCTATGCTATGTCCTATGTCACTTTAAAATCAAGGCCTGACTGGATATGTGATTACACCTGTAAACACACACACCTTTTTATATATANGTTTAAGCAAGCTGAACTAAAGCTAAATTAAAAGCAAAATGGGGGCTTCTTGAGCAGTATCCAGTTGTTACCACCCTCCTCTCTGGTATTGCTTCCCATTCCCTGCCTTATTCTGATTCATGTAATACTCTGTCCTGTCTGTCCCTGTGTATGTGAAAGTGCAGGATTTTCCCAAAAGTCTTGAACCAAGGAAGGGAGGAGCATTGTTTAAAAACAAGCTTTGATCCATGCGCTTGGTGAAATTTTAGTAGGATCATTTAATTTTATCATTTAAATAATTTAATTTTATCATTTAATCATTTAAATTTTAGGAGGATCATTAATTTTTATATTTATTTTATTTATTATTTTGTATTTATTCAATGCAGGTATTAAATCTGGATTTTATACCATCATGTCCTCCAAAGTCGAAGTATTTTTGGGTTACCGGGAGAATTGTACAGTTTCTATTCTCTCCTATTACATAAACCTGCAGACAAAAAAAGATACTCCCTAGGGAGGGTGCTCATTGAAAGCACCAACACAACAGAGTCCTGCACTTGCTGGAGTTTTACATCCAATGGTATGAGCCTGCTTCTCCTCTCACACGCATGAGCATAAATTTGGTTTCTTGAAGTAAAGTGAACTGTGCAAGCAAGTGGAAAACTGATCACCCAAATGATAGATATCTGAAGATATTTCAGGCATTTTCCATCACAGTCAAGTTCAATACCAGAATCAGGTAGGCACCAACTCTTAAAAGATCTAGCCCTAGCCTCTGTAAAGCCTGACAGACGCCAAGCCTTTGCTGTGGCACTGAAGGTCTAATTCTTATTGTGAACCACTTCTGGCACTAGCAGTTTTCCTTTTGGGTCAGTAGATCCCTGAGAATCTCTTTTCTGCTGGAGTCACCTTTCTGGTGCTGTCTGAAGGATGAGCCATGGCCCCACAGGGCTCCTGTGCCCTGCTGGCTGCAGTGGGAGCTGCCAGGCTGGAGCACGTTCACATGTTCAACTTCCAGCCAACATGGGACACTTGGGCTGCTCTTGCTCTGAGTCTCACATCCACCTCAGCCACACCTTTTCAGCCTTCCACACAACTGGAATTGCTTACTAAACACAGCTGACACTAAACTGAGCATAAGGAAAAACCCTCAAGGTCCCTCCCTGCTGATCTGCACTGATGAGCTGACAGTAACATTCAGCCATTTCTGATATGCACTTAGCAGTGAAGTACAGGTGCCATCTAATGAGTTGCTGTGTTAGTGAGAAGGGGACACAGAGAGGGAATAATTAGTTTTTTCTGCTCGTGCTGCCTCTTGGCAGCTCTTGCACACCTCAAATGAGCATCTGTACCTCCCTCTTTGCTCGCAGTCCTGCTGTTTCATGAGGTTATACTGGTGGGCTGTGATTTCAGAGAGGGCAGAAGAATGAAGTCACTCCACAGCTTCCCAAAGCAATGGAATTCTGATCAGTGGCAGAACTTTTCTGCAGTAGGGTTGTAGTTGCATCTTTCCTTGGTTTTGGATATGGTACTCATAAAGCTGCCTATGAAGGCACCAGTTTAACCTTTATCTGCTGATTTTAGTGATTCTCTGGGAGAATTTTACACAATGAAATAGGATATCCTGACATTTTTCTGTGCCACACACTGATATAACTGCTGTTTAATTTTACCACAAGCTATCAATGGTGAAGTGAAATAAACAGACCAATCACACTTTGATGGTACACTTCCCCCTGGGCCCTGCAGTTCCCCCTGTATTTATGACGAAAGCCAGAAGCTGGAGCAAACTGGGCAAAATTGCTAGACATGTGGGGATTCTGTAACTTTTGAACAAGATGAGGAGCTCCCTGCAAACATTAATTCACAATATATAGAAGCAATTACTCCTTGAGGAAAATACTGGTATTACAAACCTAACCTAAGGTTGCAGCACTCAAAGTTGTGAAAGGTTAAGTGACAAACGATACGGACCCAACAACATTACTCACCAGTCAGAATCAAGCCACAGTCACGCTTGCACAACAGCAGTGCCTGCCAGGGCTTATGGGACTGATACCTGAAAGCAAGCCTGAACAGACGGGGGACACGTTCCTGGTGAGCAACACCCACCTGGAAAAGTAACTCTACTTCCGGCTACATCCCAAATTGCTTCCTTGTATGAAAATGGAGCACCAAGAGTGGAGTTTTCCAAAATGCATCACTTAAGGAGTTGCAATTCTATTTTCAACATGGGAAAAACATTAGTGTGGGCAGAGGCCAGGTTCACTGAATGTCTGCCTCAGTTATCTCTGTAACCCACTGTCTGCTGGGGAAGCACCTCCCGAGGCCTTTCTGAAAGGGGCCCGAAATACTTCCCAAAATGTTATTCCAGATGATTTCATATTTATTTAAATATTCAGATTTAGTAATGGATTTATAACTGCACATTATGATAGCTGCACTGATTAGATTCCAACCTAATTAAGCTGCACCCTGATTTACATCTTAATTATGCAGGGCACAACACTGCCAAATATTAGGCACCCCCCATCAGCCGCTGAATGCCCATCACACCCCCGTGGTCTGTAAGCACCACACAGAGTTCAAAGTACCTTTCTGGACAAAAGTTATTGCTGTGACGAGAGAAATGCAGTAATTCCACGTGGTTTTTCTAGACACCACTCATGTCATCAGATGTCAAAATGAACTTGTGAACGTGTATGAACCTCAGCATAAAGTGCTCTCAAAACTGGCATGAGAGTGGTCACAGCAGAAAGGTCCATTCCCCACCCACTGGGCAGAATCTGTTTGCCACAAAAGGAACAAGAGAAAGGAACTGAGCATCAGCCCTGACAGACGATGGTTATGCAAAAGCAAGACAGAAAATTTGCTGGCTTATTTCCTTTATTAAGCCCAAAATAACACCTTTAAAAAAATCCTGACTTCATGAATAAATCAAATGCCTTCATTAAAGAAACATTTACTGCCATTTTCTATACTTTATTTTAAGGCATACAGAAAAATATTTAACAAATGTGTATGCAATTAAATGCCAGGGACTGCTAATTACAGCCCTTCTGAATGCCTCTGCAAAACAAAGATACTCAATACAATATGTTAGAAAGGGTGGGGAAAAGAAAGAGAGGAAGCTGAAGACAATCTAATAGGCATTAGTGCAGATATATGCTGGCCTTTGGCTACGAGCAGCAAATAAGCCATCAGTGGTACCCCAAAGGACATTTTAGAGTCACATCCTTGCTTCTGCTTCTCTAATTCATTTCCAAAACATTTCACCTCTAACTAATTATGGAATTTAATGACAGAATGTAAAGGACTGGCTGGGGTTGCAGGCCATTCCAACAAGACTTTAATCACATATCCTTCAGGTTGCAGAATCTTTATGTACTTAGCAGTGATTTATCATTCCTGGCAGAGGCAGGTACTTCAAAGGCAACCTTATATAAAAAATAAATTCTGCCTTTGCCAAGCATTGGAAAGAGCACTAAATTAAATTTTAAAATCAATTTCTACAGACAAACTCAGAGGGTTTGTCTATCTGGCCAACAGGCAAAAATTTATGACGGTACAGTTTTGTAATCAATAATAGCAATACAGTGCATGTTTCTGATTAGAAAAAATTAAAGATGCCAAAACAACATTGCTAAATATTTAGGCTGTTTTGTGACAGTCCCATTGAGCAGAAACATAAAACATGCATTTTGATGAATTTCCAACTAGTTTATATCATACTATACTTTTTATTTTTCAAAAAAAAAAAGAATATTAAAACTATTATAAGCTTTGTCACCTGCTGTAAGGCAGAATGATGTAATTTTATTCACTGCACATTTCCTGTTTGTGAGGCAAAAAAGCATAATTTACTTCTTTATAAAAGGGAAATATATATATAACTATATATATATATAATTTTATTGGTATTAACATAATGCAATACCATACATTGAGCAAACAGAAAGAAAACATTTCAAAATACATTTTTTAAAAGTATCTCCCCGTAAGATAGTATGAAATATCAAGTAATTAGCATTAACATTATTACAATACACCCTTAGCCAAATATATTAAGGAAAATCCACATTCTAATCACAGAGATAGAGGCAAACATCAACCCATAGGGGACTCAGAACATAATGATAAATACAATATCTGAATCTACTTTGAGTGACATCCAGACAAATACTGGCCCCAAAACAGCCCTCTGGAGTCTGGGTGTTACAAAGAGAATACTTTGTGCCTGCTTGGCCAGGCAACATCACTCACATGTTTTAGTCCTAGAAGATAAAGAGGAACCAAAGAGTTTAACTGCAGAGTCTAATAAATCTCAGCGTGAGGTATCTTCTCCGTCATCATCCGAACGAGTGCCAGTGTACCCTCTGGGAATTCAGTACAAACCATTAGATAAATGGAAGTCTCTGAAAGGTCTGTACATACCTCCACTTGACAGAATACACTTAGTTTAGCATGACACAGTAAGGAAACTTCCTTCACTAAAGTGAAGCACGCTTAAATGACATGACTCTGTCTGGTTGGCCTGAATGGGTTCACTGGAGTTCAGTACAAGCAATGGGAAATTACAGTTACCATGGCTGAATCCCTCTTTAATTCCTCGAGGTGTGCAGAACAAAACTGAGTGACATCAAAGCCCTTCCCCTGCCAAGACCCTCTTCCCCTTCCGTTCTCCCGTGCGGGGGGCAGTATTTTCTGCAAATGTGCTCCATGTAGACTGGATCTGACTTTGTGCCTAGTCCCATTGTGGAAAGGGTGCATTCTTCAAAAGACTGGCCATGCCCTTTGACACCTTCCTGGAGGCCTCATATTCAGGCATGTGGTTGTCTATGCTTTAACAGGTCTGTTCTCTGTTATAAACATCAAAGTTATTCAAGAAGAACTGACTTTCTGAACGGAGGCCATTAGGTTGCTTGCAAGAGGCTGAAGTTGAGTCTCCGTCGTGCCAATTCTCTAATGATAAGTTTATCAACCTTTGAGTCCAATCGGTTCAGTGCCAAGAGATGTGGTTCCCATTTGACATGGAGAGGTGCTATCAACTCTCGCAGTGTATTAGCCTAATATGATAAAGCAGTGATACAATATGTTGAAAGATCGGTGATGTGCCATTATTTCCATATCATATTAGTAAATTAGAAATACTATCATGCAAACAAGAGCAAATAGCAAATCTGGCATACAGTAGCAGCACTACAGAGCCTTTCTAATCTGCATGCAGCGATGCTCGTGAGGACAGAGACATGGCACTGTTCTGCTATTACACCTCACTCCATTAAAATATCCATCCCTGATGCAAAAGAGGTATTTAGGGCAGAAAGTTATATATTCTCTTTTTGTAGATATGTTTTTTAAAAAGAACAGAACAAAGACCAATTAAAAAAACCCCAAACAACCCACAAATAAAACAAAAAAACAATACACATCCTAACCAACTTGGTTGGTTTTCTCCATGTTGAAGACACATTAGCTCATTTGGAAGCACTGGGAAAGGGTCACATGAATGAGGAGAATGGAAGCAAAGAATGTGCCCCAAATCCACCAAACGTGCTACAAACACAGAAAAATATCCTGGTGGCAACTTATGCGTGAACTAGAAAAAGAGGTGGCACAACACAATCTGGCTCCTTTCGTTCTCCTAGCTGACAGTCCAGCGTTGTGCAATGTTGGGTGAAGGATAAGATACAGAGCTAGGAGATCGTGTGATTCTGCAACCACACTGACATTACACACTTCCATAAGCTAGGGCTTGAGAACTCGAGAATCTTTGTGGACCTGTGTTAGCAAAGAAAAGAGAAAGAGAGAGGTGGAATAAACAGCATACAGCTAAATTCTTTACTTAGAGTTTCTGTGTGGATATGCAGTCTCTGCACAGGCAGTTTCGAAAGCCTGGCTGCTCCCAGTGCAGTCCCTATTCTATTGCCTACTACACTAAATTGTAATAAAAAATTAAACTCCATGGATCTTAACATCCATAGTCATTTTGAATCCCATATATGAAAAGCTGGGGAATGTTTTGTTGTTAAAAAAATCACTTCGGGAAAGAGTTCAACTGTGCATAACGTAAAGATGTACAAACTCATTCCAATTTAACTGGTGAGATTTGTTTAACCCCCGTTAAAAAGATTTTTTTTCCAAAAGACAGGATGGAAAGGAAGGAAAATATCAAGCATTGCCCATTTTTATTCTTGAGCATATCACATAAGGTCTGGAAAGCAGACAGGAAATATTTTCTCAGGGACAGAAAACACAAGGTAGAAAGAATCCCAGATGGAAACACTGGTGACATTTACTCCACACATGGCAGCAATTGGAAAATGAGTTTCAGAGAGGCAGAGGGTGAGCAATGCTACATAGAACTCAAACCCAGTTCAGCCTCTTCTCTATTACTGAGATTTCCTGGGACTCTGTGCGTCAACAAGGAGAGGAGGAAGAAGAAGTGCGAGGAAAACAGTTTATATAACTAAATTCTAAGTATAGCAGTCGAGAGAAACTTTTACATAACCTATTGTTTAAAATAAAAAACCATTTGATTCCACAACCAAAATGAAAAAAACCCCAACCCAACCCCCAAAACCAAACCCCAACCCTCTGACAAACAAAAGGCCAAACCAGCACATTTCAGGACTCATGGGGTTGAGGAAAGGGAGACCTTGTAGAGTACCGAAGGGAATGTTTTTCAGATTTCATCCTGTTCTATACTATGAACAGCTGTAGCATTGAAAATAAGAGTCTTGGATTTATTTGGAAAAAGGCACTAAGTGAAAGATAATACTGCTGCCTCACAGGTATCACCTCTGCAGCTTCAGGAGATCCTGTCATCTTATGGCTATTGTTCATACAACTTAATCACTAAGAATTCAGAAAGTTTGTTTCAAAGGTCAGGCTTTGGCAGAAGAAACTTCCCTTTTTGTGAAACAAGGTGGCTGTGAAATAAAGGAGGGTTACTGAAGTTAAGGCAAGGGCATTATCTAGCAGATGTCCATACCCAGCTCTTCCTCATGCCCAGCTGAGTCTGGCTGGGACACGTCCTCCATCTGTGGAAGAACTGTGCTACCTTCAACACATGGTGGGACAGGACTTGTGTTATGTACATAAAATTCAACTAAATTTTGCACTAGTAAACTATTTCTGAAAAAAACCTGCTAGTAAGACACACTTTTGTAAAGACTATTCAGTAATATTGCTAAGGTTTGATTATTATATAGATTATATAAATTATCAAACACTGGTAATTTTTCACTATCCCAGTTTGGATGAGTCACTGTGCACGAACAGCCTTTCATTAACCTCTTAAGGTAAGTGGTAGCATATGCTGTCCTATTTATCTTAATGTGAATATAATTATCAGGAACTAGAGGGCTTTTCTAAATTGATTTTCAATACCACTTATTGATAATAACCAAGAGTTTAGACAATCTGCTTTTTAGTAGTGAAAATTATTTTTCTTTATCCTTACAAACCCCATATTTTATTTTCTGTATCACTAACATTAACAAAATTATGTATGTAAAAAATCTCCAGCATATGGTTTTGTTTCTAGATAAGGGTTTTGAAATTTGTTTTGAAGGAGAACAAATACAAATAACAAAGAACGAGTAACGTGCTTTTGGACGGATACTTATCGACACTACAACTTATGAAACTCATGAGACTTGCAAACATTTTGGAAAATAAACCAACTGCCATTCACATACAAAAATGAATGTGACCCTGTGAATACAGTGAAGTGAACTTACTGCATTTATCAACCAAATTATGTCTGCATTATGAGAAGAGTTTTATGGCAAATGACTTCCCCAGAGTGGTTACAGACACAAAACTGTCTGCTGTAAATCTCTGCCTATTTATTCAGCTGATGTGGTCATGTAGGATGGGAGGAATCTTATATATGAGCAAAGCTGCAGCAGTAGGAGGTACTTCACCCACCTAAAGTGGTGAGATAGAATGCACCTGAACTGGGATCAACCCACCACGCAGGAGCAAGGGGATGCTCTGCATACCTTTCCAGGCCAAGTGTCAGAAGTCAATAAAAGCATAAGCAAAGGGAAGCAGAAAGTCCTCATGACAGAAATACTTGAGAATCACAATCAATAAGGTCTCAAATGGCTGTCACACAAGAAGTCTTACGTAAGGAAAGGGGCTCAGAAGGTGATACAACTCTTTCTCTTTGAGACTGATTGATAAATAAATTTTTAAGGAACACCAGCAGTCACTAATGAGAAGGTATAAAGTTAGGGTTTTCACTTTGATGTGTTTTTTCATAATAAAAAGCACAAGATTTTACCACTGCCACCTAAGACTACGCTTTCTTATCAATCTTCACATTATATATTTTGCCTAAACAGACTACAAGATACCTGGTTATTAAATGGTATGTTTATGACAACTTTTCTTTTCAAAGATGGGTTAGGTTGAAGCAGGTTAATAAACTTACTTTTGAAATACATACTGAAGTTTTAGAAAATTTCAGACTTCCCATCTATAGTGACCATCAGTAAACCTGTACCTGCCCTTTGAAGATCTACCCTTTCCTTAGTTTTTATCCTATTTTGTGTACCTATTTCTACATCTGTCTACATATTCAGGAGAGAAGAACTTTGACTGGAAGCCCTTACTGTCTAGTCCAATAATGAAGCATATCTAGTTATGCATTTTCCTCTAAAGGTAAATACTTCGCATGATTGATCAGGCTCCCAACAAGAATGAATGTAAAGAAAAACAGGGAAGAGAAAACCTTCCCCATGTGCCACAAACTGTGACCTGGCTGCTTCTGCTGCAAGTCCACTGGCAGATACATCTTCCTCCTTACTAGGGAATTTGCTCAAGGCTCTCTGACACAGAGTCCTGGGGAGGAACACTGGCAGATCTGCAAACTGTCTGCTGCTCAATGGTGGGAAGCTCCCACCAGCTCCAGGTGTCAGACAGATGCCATGCAGAGATGAAAAGGAGCTGGTAGAGAGCCTGGCAGTGAGACTGCCTGAGGAAGGAGGGTTTTGGTGGCACATCTGGTGCAGATCCCCAACACCGTACTCCAAAGCAGCGCCTCCGCACACTACCTGTGGGAATCCAGTCAGGTATAGAAGCAATAGCAGGAGTCCCTCAGCACTCCTCTGGAGACTGCAGTAAAGGGCACTAAATCAAACAATTATAATACAGGACAATGCTATCTGCAAATAGCAAGTTTCAGCTTTTCCAACATCACAATATATGCTCTGGTGTGCCCCATGTCCTCACTGAGGAACACCAAGAGCACAGATGTTCTATGGGAAAGCACCAAGGTGAGGAACAGGCACAGGGGGGACAGATGGTGGTGTCAGCCCACGTACAACCTCCAGTGCCTGCTCCTCTGCAGGTGCTGCACTCAGTCCCATGCGAACAAGGCAGTGGAAATTACAGGGCTCTGATCGGCCGGCATTTTTCCTCCCACTCAGCACAGTATTTCTAAATTGCAAATGTAACCCAGGTTTCCTATGCACTTCATGTACTAAAGCTACTGCTAAATAAACCCTCTGTCTACCCAGTACTAAAGAACTAAATAAACTAAAATGTAGCACAGTAAATTGCCAAATTTCTAACTCTTACTATATTATTATAGTGTATTATATTATATTATTCCTAATTCTGCCCCTATTTTGTCCCTCCGTATTAGATATATCTCCTGGTTATTCTTATGCTGTTCAGATATCCCTCTAATATCTGCAAAACCCTCTCCTTCAGCTCATTACCAGGGTCTTACTGGAGTGACAGTTCACAGCTTCAAGATGGAGCTGTGGTTGAGCATGGTTGTGTCAGATAATAAGGTTATTTTTCTAGAGTAGTTCCTTTTGTAACCATTACAAAGCAATACAAAGAGCTGCTCCCAGAAAAGGAAGCCCTCTAATTTGGGACATAGCCAGTGAGACACAGCTGGATAACCATGTTCAGGAAAAAAAAGAAAGAGCAGCTGGCTGAACTTCACATAGTTTTATATAGATTTAGAAGGCATAGGATGTAATCACAACTTTAGCATCCCACTGGGCATTTTATGAATTCTGATAATGATATTAAAATTTCTACATATTGGCACTCTAATTGCTGGATTACACAGAGAATTAAGTTACATAAGCCTATGGGACAAGCCTCACCCAGGAGAAGTCTGTGTTCCATCCCAAAGACAAGCACATGAGGCATATATCTAATGGTGAGATTCCTTTCAATACAATTCTTAGTACTATTGTAAGCTAAAATCAGCCAGGCTATGACTGCAATGGCATATACAGCTCAATTTAATCTACCAAACCTCCTGTATAGTTTATTCTGAGAACTGCTTGAAAAGCCATGTCCTCTTTTCCTGATCATAAAGCAGGAACTGTAGTTCCAATCTATCACCCCATGAAAGAGTTAATGTACAACACTAAAATGGAAGCTCTGTTTCCTGACTAATGCTTTGGACATCAACCCTGAAAAAAAAGCAAAGCACTTATTTTTTGCATTGTTACCAACGATTTTTTAAATAAGGAGTATTTAAGCAGAATTGGTCTTATTACTGTGACAAATTATTCTGTGTATTACTTTTTAAATTACTTTTTCAAGCAGTGTATTTCTGGAATTTTTTTTACATTAACTTGCTCAGGGCTTTAAAAGCAGACAGAAACATATGGAATTAATTACAGCATAACAAATTTAAATTTACACAAATTTTTAACTTCAACCAGTAGAAGCCCCTTTGGTCAAAGAAGACTTTAACAGCCCATCATCAAGTAACATAATTGCTTTTTCTGGTGGTTCTTTCCATACTGATAACAAAAACACCAATACACTGACAAAATCCCTGGTGTGACTAAATAACACCCAGCCAGACTGTCATGTTCCCACTGCCAGGCTATGTCCAAGGACAGAGGATGGAGATGCTGCCCCTGCCACAGCTGCTGACAGCTGAAGCAACCTGCCATGCTGGCCTGGGACCCCTTCTCTGACTGGGTCAATAGGAGAGCCACAGATCACCTGAACACTGTAAGTTACTGAGAGCATACCATGTGGTTAAGGTAAAATGAACAGACTGAGAATAAAGTGTTATCTTTGTGCCACATTTGGCTGAGGTTTTTCAGCAGCTTTTGTTAAAACCTCCAATGGGAACGGTGTAAAAACCTACTCAAGGAAAATTGGGGGAGCAGATTATCATTATTATTATACTAATATTGATCATGTTGAGATGTTTTAATTTAATTTGGAGCTCACTGGAGGGGCACACACACAAAACATGGACTCTACTATTACTGTTCTGGCAAGGCCAACAAGTGAAATGTTGGCACCACTCCTGGCTGGTTGTGCTGTGTTTAACAAAGGTATTCCCCTCTCCTCTCCTCATGTTCTAGCACGTGTTTCATCTGTCAATCCAACTTGCCTTGACTGCTCCCAGGCAAGTACTATCATTCTGCTCCAACTCTATTTTTGACTAAGTCAGGTGTCTTTCAGGTTTGAGGAGGACCATATTTAGCAACAAAAATGCTATCAGACCTGAAGCCCTCCCTCCTATCAACAGCCTGAAATATGCTGCATAAAATTAGCATATAAAGAAACTGCTTTTAGAAGTCTTGCTTTTAATTAGTTTGGTTCCCATAAAAATAAGACAGGAATCACCTTTCTTTTTCTAAACCAACGACTAAGCTGCTTTCTTGGCTATCTATGGTGTCTTGAAAGCCCATCAGACCAACACGAAAATGGCCTCCTTGTTTTCCTGGAGGAAAATCCTTACCTATTTGAGAGTATAAAATGAAGAATTACTGACTAAATGTTTCACACCTTTTGGATCCTGAAGGCTTGTACTTTCATCTGGTAAATGTAAATTTTTTTAATGAGAATAATTATCTCTGTATAAAAAGCTTGCACTGAAAGGTTTTATGCAAGGTACTCTTCTAACAAGCCAAACATTGCCATGTTGTTTGATAAGAATTGCTTGCATATTTTTAATGTGCAAGAGCTGTTTTAAGAGGAGATCAAATTTTGTCATAAAAACTGTATCTTAAGCCTTTCATATGCCAAACAATGCTTTCACTAGTGTAATAAGAGAAAATCAGGGTTGCATCGGGATTTCATTACACTAAGGATTCCTGTTACAGGAGTCAAATGCTGAAAACATCAGAAGCTCCTGACTGTATTTTAACTTTAAAGGCAGCAATAAATAGAAAATTTTGAATTATTTCAAATCCCTGAACATGCCAGACTGGATGAAATATAGCATGGATAGTATCTCCTGAAGCCTGTTAAGACAGTATTTCTGTATGCCCTTAAGGAGGGGAAAAACCAGCAAACTAATCAATGCAGTATTTTGGCATATCACCTTATGTGTTCAAACTCCTGGTTAAATACTCTTCCTGAAAACAACAGGGCTGCCATTCATGAAAATGGATGGCAAAAGGGATTAGTCAGACTGGCCAGGAACCTAGACAAAGCTGAAGGATGCCATGCCAGGGTTTCATGGCTGTGATGCCCAGCCATGCAGGAGTCCTTAGCCCTCCTTCCCAGCCTTTTCTGAAACACAAGCACCCCCCAAAGACCCTCTTGGCGAGAGGACATGGTGCACTCAGCGGTTTTCAAGGAAAGATCCTGATAAAGTTCTTGGTGAACTAGTGATAGCCAGTAAGGAGGTACATCAACACTCCCTTCAATTTCTACTCTTCCACCAATTCCTCCACCAGTTCAGGAGGTTTTTACCCTCAATGACCTTTGCACAAAGGTATAAAGACATTGGTATGAAAATTGCTTCTTTTTAGTCTCTTCCTTCCTGATTCATCCCCAAGCATCTCCAAAGCTGTCCATCACACACTGTTTGGTGAGGTGTAGCGGCCATACTTCTGTATGATAGCACTGTCCCACAGAAAAAAATTAATACTGCACTGAACACATTACAGCACCATATGTGATTCAGGCCCCAGTTCTCTTCTCCTGCACCCCTGACCTATTCCCAGAGTGGAAGGGCAGAGCCTGGGGGAGACCTGCTGTTCCCCTGGAGTGATGGAGCAGTGCACAAGGCCCACCAGGTACCAATCTCCCCATTCCTAAGGTACATCAAGCTCCTCAACTGGCAGAAATCACAAGAGTTGTGTTGGAGATGGGCACTTCTCTAAGCCTTTGAGTTGTTAGAAGTGGTGTTCTTTTTCAGGAGAATAAAAACAGGATTTCTGCAGCTTTCAACTGGAAATGAGAGTGCCACCATCTCAGAATGTGCATGACTACTTGCTAGCTTCTGCTACCTCATCCAGGTCTTTTGATCACAATAAGGGAAAAATACTTCTAGTTTACTCAAAGTTAACAATATCCAGGAAAAGACAAGTCTTTCTAAAGTGAGGGCAGCTGTTCCCCAAAGGGCTGCCCCAGCTCTGGGAGCAGCTGGGCAACAGGGGAATGGCTGATGTGAGATGGTGGCTGATCAGGCTGAGGCAAGGAAGAAGAGTTGGAGAAAGGCAGGTGCTGGGTGGGAGGGAGCGCCCAGTACAGCTCCACCACTGACACCTGACCTGGGCATTGCTGCAGCAATGTGCTGGGAGCTGGGGACACATTCCAAATGTAACTAGGTTTACAAGAAACCTCTTGATCTGGGTAATGATGTGGAGGGCTCAGCCTGCTCTCCTGGCAGCCTCCAGAAGTGCGACTCCCCAGAGCTGTTGTGCACTCAGCCCTTGGTCCTGCCAACAGTGGCAGAAAGGGCATTGAGAGACTCGAGGAGAAAATCTTACTGCCACCACAACTGGTGACTGCTGTCTGCAAGGGAATCCAAATGGATCAAAACATCCTGACATGCTGGGGGAAGGGTCACCTGTAAAAAGAGCCACCTTTTGAAAATGGCAGGTAAGAGTGCCCTTCCCACAGGGGATGGTAAGCCAAAGGATGCTGGAAAGGAGAGGGTTCTGCTGTCCACACCAGTCACAGGCATGAGCAAGGCTCCTCTGGACAAGCTGTAGCAAGACCCAGAGCAGTTATGCAGGGATGTATTCCCAGCAATTTGCTACACACTCTGGCTTTGGTTTGCTTAAGTGCTTTTTACCAAAATATCACCACTAAACAAAGAAAATATTATCATCTCTACAGCCTGAGAAACACTGACCATCATGTAGCTGAGCTCTGTTCTTATCCTGTAACAGCAATCTCCCTCCTATGCATTTCTCAAGCTGCTCAGTTAGCTATTGTCCTCTGCTATTTTCTTCAGAAGCTACACTGTCTTTTTTACTTTCCTCTGCAGTCTTGTACATGAATAAGCATTACATGTCTCTTTTCATGCATCACCAACATCAAAACCAAACCTTTTTCTTTTTTCCCTATCAGGCACAAACATCTTATACCAAACAGTTCCCTTTAGTTCTCTTTGTGGATTGCACTCATTAAAGATGTCAAATCAGCTTCTACAAAATCAGAGAACTAGGGAGGTTTGGCTTTTACCTACATATAAATACAGGAAGTAGTGTAGATAAAGCAGAAACAACAAAAATAAAAGAGACTAATTTGTGACATCTCATCCCAAAAAGTACTGAAAAAGGCAGAGATGGGCTGAGAGGATTATTGTTGTGCAAAAACTTTCCTGCAAGGAATGCATGGTCTAGGGCTAATCAAGACTTCTCCCCAATAAACAAGGGGGATGGAAAAGAAGCCTGTATAATAAATTCTAAGGACATAAATGCAGAGAAAAGGTTGATAATTGCCTCTTCAAGTAACAGAAACATCTGAAAGTTTGTGTGCTAGGTTTAAAACTAACTAGAAGAGATGCTTGTCTCTCTAGCCTGGAGTTAAAATGTGCAACTCCTTATTGCCACATAACAGAGCTCAAAGTACACCTCAGTTCAAAATTGATAGAAGAATCAATTGTGTGGAAGAATGATCCATCAAGGGTGACAAGCAAAATACCTTTAACTCTCCCTAGAAATATGTTTTTAGGCATGGTTCAAGGCATGGGGAGCTCACCTCTCTTTGGCACAACCACTTGTTCTTGCAGGTGACTTTTTAAAACTCAACTCAGAGTCTGAGATCTGATATAGAACTTGACAAATCAATGTTTTGGACAATTCTTGCTAAGATCACATCTGCTGTGCAGAATGGAAATGTCAGACTGCAAGATTAAACAGTAAACATAACAGTCTTGGTGAATTTTTAATTTTGCAAGGATTTTTTTTTCAGAAGGATGTAGAAATATCTCTTAAAGAAGTTGTGTATCTAGTGTCAGTAAATGCATTAATTTTGCACTATAAAGCCAGGGCTTGCCATCAGTACAACTGGCTACTCCAAAGGGTTACAGAGTAATCAAAAAGTTCATTGTATACTATATGACATATCTATACAACACTTCTGTGGAAAAAAGAATATTTAGATTTTCTATGAAAAAGAGAAGGTAGGAACAGGCAAGAATTGATATGTTCTGGTTAAGTATTTGGTAACACAACAGCTAGTGATGAAAAAATGTTGGTGAGCATGATTTACACACTTTGTGAACTATAAAATACAGCAAGAGCACACTCAGCTTAAGCTGAAAATGTTTAAAACAATCCCTTAGAAGGCGTGTGCAGAAACCCTGGGGGGATTTCAGAACTGGAAATCCACAGTTAGAAGTCTAAGTGCAGAGAACAATCTCCCCTGCTCAACCTGGAACTACCACCACCACTGGCCATGGAAGGAGTAACAGATGTTAGTAAAACCCAGGAGGATGATGTTAGTGAAACCCAGAGATGAAGATTTGGCTGGATACTTTTGGTCATTAATAACACTGTTAAAGATGAGCAACACCAGACTAGAGAAATGCAAAACATACAAGGACAAAATAAAGAAGCAGCCTCATGAATTTGTCTTGTAAAACATTTACTCTGTTCCCATGCAGCACAACTGAAAAAGTCATCTGAAGAAAAAGTCTCGGCTAGTACTTTCAGAAGACAAGAGCTAAGGGGCCAAAAATAACTGTTGCCCCAACTAATTATGGACATTGATATGATAGGGTTTTCATCTTAATAATGAGGTTATGCCAGAATCTCCTCCTTGGAAGACAACTTGCACTGAGAAGTATTTCAATGCACTGGCATGATCAATGCACAGAACATGGCCCCAGCATAAAATCCATCCACATGGCTCACCTTGGCTCAAAATGCTAAACTGCATACATCTTTGAAATAAAGGCTAAAGCAGCAGAGGTGCACTTACAGTAGGTTATGCTGTAAGAGAAATGTGACACTGTAGAAACAAAATACTTTTGGAACAGTTTTTCTAACTGGGGAAAAATTTATAACACCATCATCCTCATTTGTGGCACAGAGAATTAGAGGCTGATGGGATTTTCATTTCAAAAACCAATCACAACTTAATTAAGCTCGTTCCATAGCTTATTCTCACCATTACAGATTTATGCCCTATTTCTAGTCAGTCTACTTTGTGCTTCCATCTCACCCTACTCAATTTTGCAACCTCCTCCCCAGCTACCCTGTTATTTCCAATTCCCAAGTACTACAGATCAGACTGCACAAACTGTTTCTCTTTTTCAAGGAAAGGGTCAATTAAGCCTCAACCACCTTGGGGGTGTGTGCTTTCATTGGGGTACTCTTAGCAACCTCCTACTCTGCATCATTCCAAGGAGCAGTGAAACTGAAAAATGGACACAGCCTTCTGACATCCTTGGCAGCAAAGCCAAATCCATGAAGAATATAAATCTTATCCCTCCATGCCTGTTTTCCTCCATGTAAAAACTACAGGTGCCACGGGTTCTGGCTGCTCAGAGCCATCCACCCATGCCCTCATCCTTCCACATTCAACCTCCACTAAATTTCAGGAATAATGAAACCCATAAAGATCCAAGTTCTATTTTCAAAACTGAAGAGTTCAATTTTTACTTCAAGTGAATTTTATACTCTTCCATAAATCCCATAGTCTTGTTCAGCTGCAACACACAAAAGCTTAGGGAAATTGTCTTCTGGGATGGGACAGACCAAGAAGGTGGCTGACATAGTTCTGAGTTGCATTAACCTTAAAAGCCATTTCCAAACTGTAAGTCTTCAAGGCAATAATTTTTTAACTTTATGAAAACACTCAGACTTCCTTCCACCTTCTATCAATAGTTCAGAAATAATCAAAATTAAAAAATTCAAAATTCAAAATAATCAAAAATTTCAGCCATGCTTTAAGCAAGTATTCCCAGGAAAGCTAACACACATCATTTTTTTCCTCTTCTTTTACTATGAACGCATTTTACAGATATTTTACAAATTGTGCAAGGCTTTCATAAAATGAATTTTCTGGACATCTTAGAATTTGCATAGATCCAAGAATAGCCTGTTTATGCTGTAAGATTCATGACAGTCACTGTAAGATATCCTTATCTGCTGTCAGAATTTGTGAACTCAAGGTTAAAACACAAAGTGAGCAGAGAACTTGGAAACTACTGATTTATTAATCCATAATGCAGTAATGTCTAAAGTGCATTTGTGTTTGTTTGGTCTTTTTTATTAATTTTATCTTTATTTCACAGTCTCACCATTTCATAAACCCTGTTAAATTTTCAGTGTTTTGGTATAAAAGAATTTTTGGTAAGGTGAAATTAGTCTAGTTCATTAATAAGTATTTCTAGCCTCTAAAATAATCACATGAAACTGTTGAGGGCACATTAAGAAACAGGACATTCAATACTTAGATCATATAGTGGCACTGGAGAAGGTAAGCAGAACAATGTAAAAAAAATTACTAATTCAGTTTTGGATAGTTTTAGTTTGGAGTGTAAAATTTAAATGGAATTATCCCCAGGCTCTTTACACAGCCAGAAGTAAATAAATAAAAATTCTCTCTTCTGTCTTCTAAAGAAACAGAAACTCCAGTTGTCTTTAAAGCAATTACAATAAAGTTAGAAATATAAACGTTTTGCTGTAAAATTATGCACATGTACTTAGCTTGATTTAAAAAAAAAAAGAAGAAAATGTCTTGAGAATATATTTTTTTAATTAGAAGTTTAAAATAAATGGCAGGACACATTCTAGAAGGGAGGAAAGAAACAAGAACTCTCAGAATAATCAGCTTCAAGCCATTTATAGATTTATTATGATTTTCAGATTGGCTTTCAAGTGTGCACATTAGTACAGCACAAAAATCACTTTAATGCCAAATGTAGAAGCTATTGAAATACTGTTATGTGAGTCCTAAACCAGATTTTACCACTTTTACTACAGGAAAACACTCTCTAATTGTGTCTCATATTCACCATCTCTCAAGTATTCCATAAAGACCACTGTGCACATGTAGGAAACCCCACTAACAGGGGATTCTGGCATTGCCAAGCCCCTGGGTACCATGCCAGGAGCTGTTCCTGGAGCCTCCCCAAGCCATCCCCCCTCACTCAAAATCTGAGCTCCTTTTAACCTGGAACTAAAAGCTCAAGGATCCCCAGCTGAGTTTTCTTACTTACTTTCATTAGTGCTGAGTAATGCTGGGTAAAGAGATGAGAGTAAACTTCCTGCCCTTGCCACTGTCTGATCTTTGTCCATCCCTGAATTTATACCCAGGAGAAATCTTCTAAGTGAGGCTTCCTTAATTCTGCTTCCTCCTTGAGGCCTCTAAATCATCTCATGATTAAATGAACGTTTCAAAAATTGGTTGAAAGATGGTTTAAATTTAAGTTTTTTGGCAGCCTCTCTCCCCTGTCTCTGATGGTGATAACAACTCAAATACTTTTAAAGAAATCAGTGGTGATATTTTATATTCCAAAAGCCCGAAGTTTATCCCTCTGGAATCCAGAAGAGAAGAGATAATTAGCTGATATTATTTTGTGCCAGCAGTACTCAAAATATGAGGCCAGAAAGCAAAAATCCTACTTAAAACGCAGCCATTTTCTTCATGTAAATACAGGAAGATCCTGCAGAGAACTTGTTTTATGCTTTGTTCATAAAATCATGGTATTTAATAGCACCACACTAGTACAAGGATGCTGGACTGTTAACCATCCAACAGATTTCAAAATTTGCAAATTTGAGGCAAAAAGACAAAAAAAATATTTGTCTTCTTGTTTTTGAACTATGTGTTTTAAAAACAAAGGTAGGAACCTATTTTATTAATAATGAATGAGAACTGCAAAACTGCCTGATTACAGGGCTTTTTTTGTTTTGTTTGTTTGTTAAGACTGTATTTTCACATTTGTTTAAAAAGAACTGGAAATTCTGAATAAATTCTTAATTCTTAACAGAAGATCTTACAAATTAAACACACATGGCTACTATAAACTGAGCATTGAACACTTCTCAGGGACGAACGGAATCCCAAGTGACAAAAGAAGGAGCCTCCTGCTCCCCACTCATCTCCAGGTAACATCTTCCTTGGCTATTTAGATGCAGAAGGTCTGTAACACAGGGAACTGTATTTTCCTTCTAGAAGTTCAGCTCTCAGAAGTAAACAATATTAGCCACCTATTACCTAAATCTTCCCTATCCAAGGTGTCCTCTGACAGCAAAAGCCAAGCTCAGATGGAGGAGACACCAGAGGCTCACTGCTAAAGGGAGGGGCTGCACTATGTGGGGCTCCCCTGAGGCTGCTCTGCATCCAGAAACAGTCCCAAGAGCCTGAGCAGTGCAAGAGAATAAACTTATTAAAATCCACAGGCAAGTGTCAGGAAACATCTTCTAGACTGCTGGAGGACAGTCTCAGAGCTGGAATGATCTGGAGGGATGAAATCCCTTGCCAAGTTTTATATAACAATATGGTAAATGCTGTGCTAACAGACACAGAGCCTGGCAAACACCAGGTTAGTCTGCAAGGCATTTTTTTTTTAAACTTAGTTAGGCTATTAGTTTTACAAAATGTCATATATATTTGTTGGTTGGTTTTAGCCCAATTAATTTGACATTTTAATTCAGCTGAGGCTTTTATTAACACGAACTACTTAATCTGGATAGGTAAAGAGGCCTAGAAAA
Organism: Peucedramus taeniatus; assembly: GCA_013400575.1. NCBI lineage: Eukaryota > Metazoa > Chordata > Aves > Passeriformes > Fringillidae > Peucedramus > Peucedramus taeniatus. The sequence goes on from WBNO01033558.1 coordinate 86,733, forward strand.
AAAATCAGAACAACTACAATTAGAAAAACAACCAATAAGCAGAAAACCATCTGGGACACTGTGCAGCCCCAAGTAAAATATGAAGTACAGTATGGTTGCCAAGCAGATACTTATCACAGTATAGAGAATAAAACAGCCAGGCAGAGCAATCTTCCTGCTCTCAACCAGATGTGCTGCACCCAGCTTGGGCACTGCCATGGCAGAAGGGATGGGAGTCAGCCTGGAACACCCAGGGAAGCTCAGCAAGAGCAGTCAGAGGTCTAGCAAACACTAAGTATGGGAAAAACTAACCCAACCTTCATAACAACCTTTCAGCTCAGAAGAAGGGCTGCTGTAATGGAGCAGTCTGGTTTTTGTACCATAAGGGAATGGAAATGCTGGGCTTAAACTGCAGAGGGAACAATTCAATATCCATTAGGTGGAAAAAGAAAAAAAGTAATTTCTTCCCAAAACAGCAAAGAGGAAAAGCACTGTCTGGAGGGAATAAAGAACGGCCACCACCAGGGTTGTTTAAGATTTGGAAGGTACGGCAGCTCCAGATTTAGATGGCAGAGCTACAATGTATAATATTCCTAACAATTTCCAGCTCCCTGGCTCTGAGACACACAAAGCACGCTGACAGCTTTGCCAGGGTCTTTGCAGGGACCAAGATTTTAACCTATATACACTGCCCTCCTGCACTGGAAAGGTTTAGAAACCAGTAAGGAGATTAAGATGCCAAAAAATAAGCATCTAGTGCCATTTTAGCTGTCCAGGGGTATCCAAGGAATACACTGGATTCCTTCTTTCGTAGGGCTGGCAGGTTAGACACAAGATCTGTGACCCTCTGGAGCAGCAGCTAGTGACTGCAAGGAAAGGCAGCCAGAAGGCCAGGCTGGCATGATAGGACAATTCACAAAAAATCATCCTACAATGATGATTGCATAGACTTCCATCAAAATATTCATCTTAAATTGAAAAATTCGGAGGACTTCTTTTTAAAAAATAGTTTAAACTGACCTTTGTAACAAATGTGGCTTTTCTAGTCTTCTGTCCAGCAAAAAAAAAATTGGCAGGATGCTGACTGTTTGCACTGAAGTCTTTAATATCCTATCCCACTTCCCATGATGAACACTAATTAAACAATTACATGGTGACCCTCCAGACATTCAGCATGGTAGTAGTTTAATAAAACTATATCCCTCCCACGTCCTTCCAAGCACTACTGACTCAAGTTCATCCTTGTTTTAATGACTGCCTTGAAAGAACATGAGAGCTACACACAACAGATGGCACCACCTGGAGATGTAATGAATACATTCTGAAAAGACTTCAGTACTCCTCTGGTCCCCTAGTCCTACTGTACTGTGCCATCATCTTCTGACTTGCCATTGATTATAAAAGGGTTTAATCTTTTTTTAGCTTTGAAAATTTAAAATTATACATTTCAAAAGAACATTCTCATGTAAATGATAGGCAGACAACTTTTTTTACTGTAGGTTTCTGTTTCCTTTGCATTTAGAAAACTTCAGATTAGGCCAAGTCCCTGCTATATCTCAAAGAGGAACTATCCCAGTGAGAAATGGCTTTGTCATGGAAAAATTTCAATTAAATTGCAGTAGTTAAATCTAAGAATGTCTTTATAACAATTTTGTCATTAATTGTCTTTATAATTGTTATATTTGTCTTTATAACAATTTTCAGTAGGTTCCAGTGAGAAGTTTTATACAAATTTTAAAAATGCATTTAAAAATGCATTTTAAAAATGCATGTTTTTCATGTTTGAAACCAAAATGAATGTAAGTTTAAATCTTAGGACAGGAAAACCCTCTTTTCAATGGAAAATTATGGGTTAATGAAAAAATAAAGTTGGATTTTCCTTTTCATCCACAAAACAATTTCAAAAAAAGCTACATATCCTCACTTAGGAAATTTGACTATAGCTTCAGAATTGGAAGTAAATTAAGAATTGAGGGAGTGGAAGCAGCAAGCACACAAAAAACCCATTTTTTATATTGCTACCAAAACTTTTCAGGCCAACAAACTGGGAAGGAACAGCAGCAGGATAAACAGAGAGCCCTAGAGGACTTGGACTGTCTTCCCTCTGCTGCTTGTGAACTGTTTTACCATATATGAGTGACTTTTCCCAAGGAGAGCATCTCTGCAGCCAGACCCAGACAGGGCAGCAGCAGAGACAGAACTTGCTGACACCATGAAGTGGAAAAATTAATGTAAAATAGACTGGTTACACAACACCTGGCAAGAGAGTTAATAGAGAACATAAAAAAGCCCCCTCCAGAAATATATTCTTGCATGTACAGCTTCCTTGTTTCACACCCCAACCTGAAGGGGTGTCTAGTAGGGACTCTACCATGGAGCATAGTTCCACTGACAGTCCCTAACTTAGTAACTGAATTGAGGAAACCTAGCAAGAAAAACACTTTGGAAGAATGGCCATGTAAGATATTCTCTTGTGAACTTCTTTTGCATATAAAAAGACAATTTAATCCATATATTTCAGGCAAAAACAGATGACCTTTATTGGCAATGACACCCAAAGCTATTAAAACCAAAAGAAAAGCAGGAATTAATCTATCCTTTGCATTTTTAGCAGCATGGGCAATGGAAATCAAATGAAGTTTTAAAAGTGGCAACAAGATATTTGTGGGCAAAATGCATCTATATGTATAAACATTAACAAGCATAAAATTAAAACTATTCTTATTTTTGTTGACAGCCTATATTGCTTTCTGAAGGGCTACTCAGTAATGATTCAATACTTGGCTTTCAAACACTGCAGGCAATTTTTCCCCTTGAACTGAAATTTAAAATCAGGATATAGAGGTTTTGTATCCCATCATTTTTGTTTAGAATACAAACTCACTTCTGCAGTGGAGCTGCTTTTGCATATGAGAATTGAAAAAGCTTTATTTAATAAATTTTATATTTTAATTAAAGAACATGCTCAGAAATGAACATACCTACTCCCAGTTGTTTATCTAATGTAGTCATATTTTTGAACATAATTAGGCAGTATTTTTAGGTAAGCTCAATCTGATTTAACAGCAAAAACTGTGCCTTGGAGGCAATGGGACAAGTAGACAAGGCATAAAATGCTGATGGTCTTCAGCCCACAGGACTGCAAATGCCCATTCAGGTGCCACAGGAAGGCTCAAATGGGAATTAGGAATGAAAAATCAGATCACAAAAACAAAGCTCAGAAAAAGTAGACATTTCATTAACCTACTCCAGTGTCTGAGCATGCCTGGGCTGTGTTGCCCAGAAGGATGTCAGGCAAAAAAATACAACCCCCAACTTGGCAAATGCTCTTGGTTGTCCAGGACTGATAGTGGACGCAGTAAATTAGAATAACATCCTCCTTAGTGTCCCAGAAGGTGCTGCACTTTGTGCTATCCACCAGTTTCTTATGGAATACTTCTAATGTGAAACATTACCTCAATTTCTCATAACTCTGCTTATTTAAGACTCTCCTGGGCATTAATTCCAGAGGGGAAGATCTTAACTCTTCCTCCCTTGCCTCTTAGTGAGGATAAACTAGGTGGTCAGACAACAGGACACCACTAATGATGTCCTCTCTAAAATGGAAAGAGGCTGCCAGAAAAGCAAACTGCCCTATTAATTTCAGCCACACATCCTCATCAACTCCAGTGTGTGCAGTCCAGGCTTTATGTGTTATTCATCCTGACTCCCACACTTCACTGTTGCCTAAAACCTGCCGAAGTGAAGACACTCTACCTAAAATGCAGAGAAGCAAAACCTAGAAGTGTACACAGGGTACCATTTCATAACATAATGTTTAATTAGCAAAACATTGATCCATCTGAGACATACCATTTGCACCATACATTACAGCCCCCTAATTAGAAAGAGGGAAGCCTCCCTTGACCTGTATTTTAGAATTTGAAATACCTGACCTTATTCAGACTTTATTTTTTACTGGCACTAACTCCTTCAAAGCAAATGCTGCCCAGGATGACCCATGGATACAACTTCTTGGGCACAGTGCATGATACTTATTGCTAGTCATGGGAGTCCTTAGCTCCTCTGTCCTATTTTGTGAAAGCACTGCCACTTTGTATTTAATTTCTGCAACTGGGAAGTTGCAACATGGGAGAAATTGTTCTCAGTTTCCCTTATTTTCTGGCTCGTTTGTAGTTTTTTACTGGTAAAAAAAAAGATGAAAACCTCTCAGGCTTGGTACCTCAGCACAGTTATTTGATACCTATTTCAGTGACCAGCCCTCCCTGACATAAAGGTGAGCTTTCCTGAAACCCTTCAAAGGGACTGGACATCTCTCAGAGCTGCAAAATGCCGACATTAGCCCCTGCTCTGGCCTTTGACAAGTGTTTTCAGTAGTTTAGGGTCAAAAGGCAAGTTTCAGAGATTGGAACATGAGGCTATTGTGTTCCTCTGAGGCAGCATTCACAAAACTGTGTGGGACTAAGCATGGGATGCCAGGAAATGTTGCAAACCTGCACAAGAGTTTGTGGTGATGGAGCAAAATGCCAGGGAATACCTGTGAGTTTGCCCAGCCTTCGGAAGCACTGCGAAATCTTTTAAAGGTGACAGAAGTCACATGAGGAACATTAGCATCTTGTAAACACTCTGGAGGGTGAAACCAATGCAGCAAACAATTGGCTCTCAGCAATTAAATGCCCCAATAGGGCAGCCAGTAATTTATTAGAATTTATATAAGATGTTTTTACAGTTGTCCATGCTATATAGAAGGTATTATCCAAAATTACAATGATGGGGTAGCAACAAAAGAGTCCTTAAACACATGTCAGGAAGAACGACTGTATTAAGAGTGCAGAAAAAGGACTGAAAACTTGCAGAACAAAGAGGCAAGAAACAACACAGAAGGAAATGGGGTTTAACACTGTGAAGACAATCTATGTGATTTCTTCCTGCTGCAAATACCTTTTCAAACTCAAACGCAGACATCAATGCTTTTCTATCCATGTTCCCTGAATAAATTTTATGGAGCCAGCACAGTGAAAAACTCCTTTGCACACTGTTGCAGGTCCCAGGTGTGAGTTCTCTGGAAAGTGCGCCAGTATCACCCCAGCCAACCCTGCAGCACATGGAGCCAGCAGCAGAGCTCCTGTCCCAGCAGTCTCTGGGCAGATGACAGCACCTGAGACTCCCCCAGACACAGCTGTTCTCCAAAGACGTTTTCAGGGAGTATGCAAAAAAGGTGCAGGTTTTTCTGCAACTAAGTTGATAGGATCAACAGCCAGCTACACCCTGCAGAGATCTAGTTATGTACTTTGTTTAGATGCTGAAACCCTAGTAATGCACAAACCAGAGAAGTCTTTGAAAATGAAGGAACCACCACCAAAGACAATTTTAAAAAATAAAGCAAAAAATGAAACAAGCTTTACTGGGACAAAACCTGGAAGTAGGCTCTCTTAGAAGTGTTCTTTGAATTAAGTGGCAAAATTTGTCAAAACACAGAGTGCAGACAGAGGTGGAGCCAGAGCAGAAGGGGATGATGGTGTCATGATACGCTGCTGTCTCCTTCTATAACCTCCCACTAGCAGAAAACAAACCTGAAAAGGCCCAACCTTTCCTTCACAACTGAATCACAGAAATGCAAACACTGTGCCACAGCCTCCAATCTGCTCTTTGTGTTCAGGCTGCCTCTGAACAGCACAGCAAGGGGCATGTTTGGTGCTGCAGGTCTGAAAGTGATTTGCCATTTGCATAGTCAGAAGCAAACACATGGAAAAGCTCAAATATCCCACAAAAGAATCCTCTTTGATTATAAAGCAAGAGACCATTACAAGATGGTGTCAATATGGAACATCTAAGGATTAGCAGTGCAATGTTAATGTGATATAACAGGACAAAAATAAGCAACTGAACACACAGCAAAGTTAGGTTCTGACAGATAAACACAGGAAAGGACAACTCATATTTTCAATTTGCCATATATATCTAGGCATTGTAGCAGAGTTGATACACAGAACTATTTGCAGGGTCAGTAAAGTCTTGAAATATCTATTTAAGACATAAAGTGGTGACTGACTGAGAGAAGCTGTTTAATTGTTGCAAATCAGTGTAACTTTAGTACAAAGTCAAAAGAAATATGTTAAATTATAGCAGCTGGGGACAGCATCAGAAAAAAAGTGTGGAGCTCCTAGTTTGTGGTGCAGTTATTTGAAAACAATTCTGCAAGAGAAGTTGGAAGAAACAAGACTGCATTTTACTATTTAATTTAAATTCATGTGGTTCTAAAAGTGAGAATGTAAAAACAGAAAGCTGAGAAAACAAACTTTTGGCAACGACATCTGACAACAGCGAAGGAGCTGCATTCTTGTCTTGCACAAAAAGCAATAGGAATGATTAAGCTTTAAAATACACACATGTACACACAAGAACACACATAATCATCCAAGAGCCCAGAACTATGTCAGGATCACAAACGTGTAAGGCAAATAAATATATTTAAAAGATTCCACATGAGGGAACATTCAACGTGAGGTTAAAACATTTCTGAAAGAGAGAGGATTTCCTTTCTCCAGCCAGTTGCAATGTTTCATTTTCCCAGAGCAATGAAAGTGAAGGAGGCAGTGAGGTAGCACACACAAGGTCATCCATCCTGTTAGTGACTTAGCAGATGTAAGCAAATCTCTCAACTCAGACACTGGATTTTGCATATAAGAACACCACTTGCAGGAAATCCTCCTGCCTTTTACTGGTAAAGGCACTGGAAAAAGTCAGCGTTGCAAACAGAACATTGCAGTCATAGCAACAAGCAATTCAACACTTAAACTTTTCAACAGACATGACAGTGTTTTACTTCTGGTTTTATAATTTCAAGGTCAACAACTCATCAGGAGCACTTGACCTGTCTAGCTGGTCATCAATGTCTCAAAAATAATCTCTTGTTAAAGCCTCAACCAAGGAAACCTCACTCAAATAAAAAATGTAAGTATGTGTATACAGGGAGACCACTTCAAAAATTTCACCTTTGTTTTCCTTTTCTGGAAATTAGTATAGAAGGATGGAGAAAAGCCCAACTCAATTAAATCAAGCACTAGCCTTTTACTAGTAATTAGCATGCCATAAAATGCTACAACCAGGTACACAAAAGCAATGAAATTGAGATTTAAAACATCCAAAAAAACACTTAGACCTTGCAACGGTATCTGTAAGTAGTGCCCAAACAGCACAGCAAAGCCAGTGGAAAGTCTCCTTGACCCTTTCCATTTTCCGTAAGGACTTTTAAAAAAATATTTTTATATTTCTATCAGTAAAAACCCATTTGAAAACCAAATCTGAAAGCTAAAAGTAGGACAAAATGTTCTGCATGGTTGATGAAATTTAACCCTGTTAATTAGACAGCTTAATTTCACAGTCAGTAAGAATCTAATACTACCCTAATAAATGTATCAGTTTTTTGCAAAGTGTCATACATGAACACAATTGAAATAGTGCCTTTTAAAACTTTTAATAGCATCAAATTTAATATCTGCAAAAGAAATCACTGTTTTCTCAAAGCAGCAGAAGAAAGTAAAGAATTGGAGATGTTTAGATGGTAATGCCTAAAGTGTAAGGACAATGGAAAGCTTTTGATCACTCCCAAGTATACTAAATAACATCCACATAAATTTTAATGCTCAACGAAAGTGCTAACTTTAATGAATCAATTTAGGTAGGTAGTTAATCATACAAAGCTTTCATTACCCTTTCCTCTCTCTTAACCACTTTTGTACTTCTTTACTGCAGTGAAAAAGCTGAATTTGAAGGAACAGATAGCAGAGACTCTTGGAGTGCTTCAAGGGCTATCCTGCCTTCTTTGCCACTTCAGATAACTGCAGTGTAACCCCACAAATCATGAGTGCAGGCTTCACTGACTGACCCTACAACCTGGGTGCGGACTCAACGTTGCTAGCAGCACATGCTGAGAAGCTCCACAAATGACAGTGAAGGACAGAGCATGAAACAGACACAAAAATGTGTTTACATGTTCAGGAGGGGCAGGGACCTTCTCTAATCCCTGGTTATTTGGATTATATTTGGTAAGTATCACTAATATCTATGGAGTTTATGTGCCAGGTAACTGACAGTTACTTGGCATTATGATTTTTTTTAAGCTTCGTTGGTCACAGTTGTTCTATTTTTTTTTGTTTGTTTGAAATGCTCTTTTAATTTCTTTCCTTATAAATCACAATGAGAGGAACTGGGGAAAAGACCTTCTCTTTTTCAGCTTCTTACAGATTTTGGGATATCTTGTGACCTGCCTGCCTGGATACTGCACAATCACAGCCTGACCCTGCACTCCAGGATTTACCAAGAGGTTTTTACAGCTCAGATGGGGTTGGCTGGAAGTCTTATGAAGTATGTCCCTGAAACACATATGTGCAGTGGAGGAGGATACTGTGCAAGTGTAAACATGAAGAAAGCATGGAAGCAAAATCCATTTAAGCTAAGGATTACTAGTAGAAGGTGACTGGTGACCAGCCTACAGGGAAATGTCTGGTGGTCATGAGAGGTCATGCAGCACTCTGGTTATTAGGCCTCATACATAAGGCAGACCAAAGAGGTGTGGAACAAGGGGGACCTGATAAAACATGGGGGATGTTGAAAGACTGTTGGGGATTTTTGATAGGAGAAAGGAAAAACAACCTCTACATTACACAAACAGGACACTTGAAAAGCCACAGAAATATCCCATACTTACTTTTATCTTCCTGGTTTTCTTCTGCTGCTTTGCCTTCCTCTTCCTCCTCCTCCTCCACCTCCTTCTGCTGTGCTTCTTCGTGGTGGTCGGCAGCACCGACTGAGAGGCTCTGGCAGCAGTGGTTGAAGCCGCTATCCCGAGGCAGGGTGAAACTTCGGGGCTTTCCCCCGTTCCCGTTCAGCACTTGCATCCGCTCACCCTCCACGAGGGGGAAGGGGCCGTAGTGGTCTTGCAGGTGGCACTTCTGGGTGGGCAAGGTCGACTGCCGCCGGTGCTCGGGGGACACCACGGCCACCTCGGAGAACACAGAGTCCTCCAGCGGCAGCGTCTGCAGGTAGTGCAGTCCCGAGCTGGTGAGCGGCGTCTCAATGAGGTCCTGCCAGGAGCGCCGCTGGCTCGCCGTCTTGCGCACCGGGGACTCGGTGGCGCTCCCCGCCACCTCCGGGCGGAACTCCTCGTGTGACGACTGCGACTGGGACGTCTCCGTGGACGACAGGCGGCTGTGCTTGGGCTCCACGTAGGGGCTTGTGCAGCTCATCTGCAATGTCAACAAGGAGCAGCCTTCAGATCAATGCACAGCGAGACCTACTGCTAATAATAACCCGTCACTTTCATTATCAGCCAGTTCATGGCACCTAGTTCATTAATAAGTTGCAAACGTACCAAATTAACCTGTCCTGATCCTAATTTTAATGCATACCCATGTCTGTATGCCTTAGGTCAAATAGAGAGAGTTATTCATAGTAAGTATCTTTACTATGTCACTTAATCCATAAAATAAGCCAAGAAAATTTGCAGAAAACTTCGCAAAATAGTGCAAAATATGGCACTATGGAAGACATAGAAGAGACGTACATGATTCATTCAAAACCTTAAAAATGCTATCCAAATGCCTGTTATCCTGTTTTGCTTTTCTTTGGAATCATGCTTGTTGAGCTTCAGTACTATCATTCAAAGAGCTATAATTTTGTAAGATAAAGTACTGCCTTCAAATTAAACATCGTGAATGTTCTCTTTCCTCTGAATTTCCCCATTGTTCATTCCAAAACCCATATCCAAGTAAGATGCATTAGTTAACACTGAGTATGCAGAGATGAAAGTTAAGATTTCCAGTAGAGAGTAAGTTAGAAGTCTATAATATAGTTTTATATCAACAACTGCTTCAAGAAAAAAAAAATCAAAATCCCCCTTTTTCCTAATTTATATTTCTCTATAAGAGAAACCTACTTTTTTCACAATAAGAGAACACCTGATATTGCTGTTTGCAATACAAGACAGAGCATTTTTATGCTGGCATTCCTTTGGAAATTCAAGTGTAATTTGTTACTGTAATGCTTCACAGCACAACTGCTGGAGCCCTAGAGAAGAGTCTGTGTTGTTCCTGAGGTAATAACATTTTCTCAGAAAGTTGATAAGAGGGTGGTGAAGGATTGCATGGATGAGTAGCTGTCCATCATGAATGAAGAACAAAAAGAAAGACTTCTGTAACTTAATCTATTTTGTACAGCAAGTGGGATTATAAATCCCTGTTCTCTACAAACCAGTGGAAACAGCAATGATGGCCACTGAAGTCTGCAATGTGTGTTGCTTACAAATGGCTTTAGTCAAGCACTGACTAAAGAAACACATGGTTGAGCTCCATCCTGGGAGCGTCCTGCATGCGTGTGCTCCTGGGCAGGAGAGCGGGCAGAGGTGGCACTCTGGGCACACATTCCAAGGGACAGCTGCAGGAGACTCACCGAAGGTGGCCGTGGGTACGTGTCGTACGGGGGCGGGGGGCTGTCCTGCTTCGGTGTTGATGGAGTGTCAGCTTCCTCCTTGTCACTCTCACTCCAGTAATCTGCAAGTTACACAAGGATCAGGTCAAAAACTGCCAATACATTTTGATGTAGTTTTGTATCAGAGATTTTCTTTCACAAAAGCAACATGAAACTCCTCCTTTGGTAGTATTGGCAGTGAAATACCAGAAGGCTGAGGCTGTCAGTGTTAGCTGCTGCAACTTGGAATTGTCTTCATCTAAAGAGGGAAAATTCTAAACATTATGGGGTGTACTAAACCTAATGTCCCATTACAGAGCTATTGGACAACAACCTGAAAATGAGTCACAAATTTAACTCTTGTGCACACCTCTTAAATGCAACAGGCATAGAGAATACTCTTAATACACATATTAGACTTTCAAATATTTATACAGCCATAAAAATAATTATGATTGGACATGTATTGGCTGAAAAATACTGAAATATTTTTTGAACAGAAATCATTAAAAACATAGCTTTGCTAAAGTCTTGTTGACTGCAAATAACATCAACAAATGTATTTAACCAACTGGCAAATCAAACAGGTAGGAGTTATTGCACCCATGAATAATCAGTGCTATTTTTCTACCGATTTTCCCCATTATATTCTACCAGTTAGACATGTTTTTCAACTCAATTTTTAATAACCAACAGCTGTATTTAAGGCAAGACAGAAAAACTTTATATCATATATCTGCTTCATAAAACAGCTGCTGCTCTGTTGTCCATGCAAAACGTGATATGGTACAGAAAAATATGACAATGACATTTAAGAACACAGTTCAAAAAGAAGAATGAGAAAGTATAAAGTAAACAGATTTTGTGGGTTAAGTTTAATGGGCTACAATGTTTCATTTTTTCAGGAAATCAAGTCTTGGCCAAGCTTATTTCAAATGGGAAAACACATAGAAGAATATAATACATGGGAATTTATTCTGTTACAAATATTTTTTTAAGCAGAACAGCACCTAACTAAAAGGAAACTGAACCTTAATATTCCCTGCAAAAGAACCCTAGTTAACTGCTCAGTTCAAGACAGACAACCCTTAACATTTTTGCACATTGTAAGACTTATGCAAACATTTCTGTTGCCTTTGTTTCTGACTGTATTACCTACCTTCCAGTATTTGGGTAAATCATTGTACAACAGGACACTATAGCTCAGACTGCTCACAGATTAATCACAGGTAATTTTCACTTCACCTCAGTGTTCAACAAAGTGCATCATTTACTACTCTTCTCTTTGATAGATAAGGAGAAAAAGATTGATTGCTGCTTCACAAATGATCCAAACTAAAAATCTGAGCTGGCACAACATGTAATTTTGTCTTTAATGATTTTTTCTTACGATTACTGTATTTTATGATCAATGATCTACCATATTTAATCTTATTCAAGACTTAAAACATAAACTTACCTTTAAATGACATCATCTTGAAACAGGGGTCTCTATAGTTTTGTATTTTTTTAGATTTTAATATTAGTGTGGACAACCTTATTTATCTATTCAATTTTTCCACATAATAGCAATTCTGTTTTTACTCCAAGCCTTTTCATTTGCTTCCTGCAAGCTTATAGCTGAGACATTCTCTTTAAACAGTATAATAAGTCAGTTGCATAAATAAAGTTTTTATGACTACAGAATAAAAACATCCTAACAGTTATGTCTCTAGACATCTGCAAATAATTATTTTCTGGTGAATGAAAGACTAAATCAGTGAAAACTCTTTTTCCAAATAAATCCTAGTTTTAAGAAAACTTGTTTTCAGCAACTTAAAGCATTTGAAAATATTGGCATGTAGGCATGTTTGTTCCTATTGTAGCAAAGCCTAATGGTGTGCTGTGTGGTGAGAGACCTGTCAGAACCACATTGTTCAGTGACATTTCTGCAGACTTGGAGCTCAACTGTTTATTCTGAAAGCAAAATTTAGCAGTCTCAGTGCAGGTTCCAATTTTGGCTAAAAGTATGAAGGTGTTCTTGCTGTCAAATCCGCATACAAGAGAACACTAGGATGATGCTTTTGCACACCTTATCTCAGACAGGGAATTCTGTTGGCAGCCTATAGCTTGTTTTGAAAATTTCTGCAGTAACAGGGGTTAATTTTCAGATAAAATGTATGAAAATGGCCTCCCACCAATTATTATAAAAGCTTTGCTTTTGGCAACTGACTCATTAGAGTCCATCTAAAACATGTATGATGCTATGAAACAATTGCTGTATTTCTCTCTGTAGATTTGTCCAATTCAGTGATGGACAAGCTCTATGCATCAGGCATATCTTGAAAGTTTCCTCAATGACTAATGGACTGAATATATTATAGATAAACCAACACTGATCTGCCGTTTCCTGAATAAATATACTCTATTTATATAAACTAAGGATTTTTTCCCTCTGATTTGTATGACTGGAAAGTATAACTTCTCCATCCAAGGAAGTCCCTTGATGTATTGCTAACATGCACTGTATTTCATATGAAAAGCTGAAGGTATTTTTATAAAACTGTTCTGTACAGAATGTAACATTTTATTCAGCAGTACACCCACAATTCGATGATTCGTGCACCTCTGAAGCTCTTGAAATATATTTATGAACTTTAGATTCAGAACCATTCAACTCTTAATTCAGACAGATTTGACAACTCCTGTTGAATTGTTTCAGAGGTATTATAAAGCTTCACTGCAAAGGGCTGAACCACACAGAAATAAAAGAGCTTTTGTCAAATCAAATATGCAGATGACAATTGGTACAGTCACTGAATATAGAAAATTCCAGCTTCACAGTTTCTATAATTGCAAAAATGTGATAGAGAGGTTTTACTTTGCTAACTTGATGCCTCTGCTAATTAGGGACACTACTGAGCTGTGTAACAGCCCTGGTGCTGGGAGCCAAGGAAGACCACCAGAGGCATTAAAACAGTGTAGAGCAGCAAGGAGAGAGAATGTGACACTGCCTCCCACACTAAACACAACTAAGCAACACACAGAGGGTACAGCTCTACCCACCTGCCTATAACAAATCAACATGAGTGAATGGTGTTAGAGTGGTAATAAAGAACTCTGTCAGTGCCTGGGATAGAATTTGCATAGTCAGTGGGGTTTCACTTATTATCTTCAATAGGGAGACATTTTAATAATAAGCTACATGAGGCCTGAATGCACATCACCTCATGCCTATCTGGATCATCTGCTATTTTATTACTCAGTGATTTCTTAGTAGCAAAAATATTTCTCCACGTCCATCTGGATTTTGAAAGGTGTATCATGTGTGTAATTGTGCACTTGGACAGCATTAGCATAACACACACCTTTTCACTTACTGTCCCACATGGCATTGTAATTCTAGTGCCAACTTGCTGTCAATAAAAATTGTAATTTGGCTTTGAATGCCAAAACAGAGGATTTCCTCGAAGACTCTGAGATTCAGAGTTTGTTCACAGCCTCTTCAAGCAGTGACAACAGATGGTACACAGGTTCTTTCAAACAGGTTATTGTAGTGCTGCTTAGGAAATATGGATTCCCAAACTGATTTCCAGGTCTGGTGAGGCACTTAAAAGAACATGACTGAAGAACAGTGAGCATGATGCTGCTACCCTGGGCTGTGTGAATGCAGAGGGCCTGGTGTCAAAAATGACATGAGTTTTTTGGCCCAAAACCCAAAATCCTTCTGATGAAGGCTTTGGAGCTACAGAATTAAAAACTGAGGTTTTGACTGAATGGGAAGCAGGCAGACAGGCATCTGGATCATCACGACCACTGCAATTTTTTGATGCCTGCTGCTGGGTACATATGTTAAAAAGAGCATGAATTCAAAAGCTACCTGCTTGCCAAAGAGATACTTGGATAGAAACCCTTCTGTGCATCCATGTCACTGGCAGTTCTAAGAAACAACCTCCACAACATAATTGGACTGACCCTTTCTTTTTTCTGTCTGCAGATACATTTTCTACTGCAACAGTTCAAAGAAAAGCAACACATTATTTTATATATGGTGCTTTTTTTTACCCATTAAATATTAGGCATAAAAAATAAACATGTAAAATGTTGTAAGCCTACAACTCCAAGTGAAATGTCTACAGGGCTGTAGCACACACTGCAATATAGTAAACCCAGTAGGAATCACAACATTTAAGTGGCCTTAAAACTAAATTCCTTAGGGTAAATCCAATTATCTCAACAGGCTTTAGAAAAATGGTTTTGTTCCCAAGACCAATTTCATGCACTCCTGCCCTCTGTGAATTCAAACACAAATGCAATGTTTAAAATATTTTTTTTAGCTTCCAGATTCTTAAGTTTCTTCTGATAAGGGACACAGATTCCTTGGTATCACACAGTGGAGCTTACTGGCAGTATATCTGCTTTTTTAGTTATCTTTTGCAGCCTTCTCAGAAATAATCTCAGAAGTGTCTGCAGATCAGAGTCTGAAGGAGTTAGTCAGAACTCTTGACAGAGAAGGAATTCTCTAAAGCAATAACAGCAATACCCATATGTGATTTGCTTTCAGATTATGAGAATGAGGCCTAATACACAGCAGGGAAAAGAGAACAGATGAACTTGTGATAAGAGCTGACAGAAGAAACCAAAATAATAACACATTACCTTGCTCTTGTTTGATCCTTTCTCTTTCTGCATAGCCAGCAGCAAGCATGTTAATTCTGTTGAGCCATCTGAAATAATATTAAAAAAAGCAGTGATACCAATCCAGCCTCTTAAGTTTTGCGTGCATTTCTAGCAAAAACAAAGCTAGAAGCATCTGAAGGAGATTAAGTACAATGTTATTTTTCATATCAGACAGCTGTTCTCTTTGATACTCTTATTCAGGGAGTCTCCAAAGATCTGTGATTTTGCTGTTGAACAAACTGTTTTCACAGCAAGGATTTTATTTCAAATGGAAAACCATGTATGATGTCAAACATCTGTAAAATAAAGGATTCAGAGATAATCAAAGAGCTGTTCTGTCTGCTACTCACAGATATGCCATCACACAAATACTCCTGCTGTTCTGATTTCTTAAGAATAAATACCACTTCTCAGAGATTTAAGCAATATTTTAAGGCCTGAATTGGCAACTTAGCAGAGGAACAGTGCAGAAAACAGCAGTAAAAAGAACAGGTTCACTTCCAAACATACATTGTGGTTTAATTATGTCATTACGTTTTAGAGCTTACCTACAGTGCTGTGTACAAAGAGAAGGAGGCATATAAGAATTCACTTTTGTGTTTGTGTCAGAGAAATGCAGAGAGAAAGATAGTTGCTTCAATGCAATTCACATCTAAGGCTTTCATCCCAATTTAGCTTTGAAAAAGTGCTTCCAAAAACTACACAAATTAAAAAAAAAAAACAAACCCAAACAAAATCATACAAAAAACCCCAGCACCCAAACACAAAAAAAACCCCAAAAACCCAAACCGAAAAGCAAATGAGCTATTGCTGCTCTCTTCTCTAGTAGGGCTCTCATTGCCAAGCATACTCTGAACTGTCTGTAGCAGGGCAGTTTCAACCTGTGCTCTTCCCCCATGGGGCTCTCAGTGTATTCATTAGCCAAATGCTTACACTGAATCAGGTCCTTCATCAACGAGGCTTTAAACCACCACGGCAATCTCCCGTGTTGTCCATTCCATGGTAAACCTGGAATTACTTGCTCCAGTCATCCCATAGTCAGAATTTGACAGGCCTGGTTTGCCAACCTACTGGCTTGCAATTTAACTGCTAGGGTATACAGAAAGACAACTCCAGTCAGGTTTGCGTTTTCTTCAGGAATGGGAAACCCCCATTTCAGAAACCTGTGCCTGATGGGTTTTGTTTGCATACTGCATGCACAGAAACAGGATGTTTGTCTCAGCAGAGGACACACCTTTGTAATGTCTCCTGCATGCCTGTCTCAAGACATTGCAGTGCAGGGCAAGCATCAAACCATAAAATACAGTTGCTTTCCTAGAAATTAACTCCTGTCATCATGGAGTCAGAGAACTATAGAATGCTTTAGGCTGGAAAGATCTTAATCTTCTAGTTACAAATCCCCCTGGCATGGGCAGGGACACTTTCCACTGACTGTCACCGTCCTTCCACAAACAGTGACCACATTTTTGATATTTATACCATGTTAATGATCCATAAATCTTTCTACATTGGTAAGAAAGCTAGGGATTTGCTCCTAAAGTGATTGCAGAATACTTCATGTTACCACACAACCAGAATTTCTGCCAGAAGAATAGGGAAGCTGAAGAGGACACTTAAAATTTGAGCTGTAATTGTTAGGAAGTGCCATACAGTTGTAAAAACAAGCAGCACACAGGAATAGAAATCAAACAAACCTCAACTCGGACAATGATGTTACACCTTGAAAGCCAAAAGATGATCCACTACAAAGCTATATTTTAGGCTCACATTCTTGATATGTGAAGACCTCCTTTGGGGAATAAAGCTCAGCTGCCAGCTAAGCCAGCTCTGCCAGCTCAAATCAGAGGCACAGAGGCAGGGAACTCACCCAAAGCACTCCAGTCCCTGCTGCAGAGGGACCAACAAAGGCCACAGACTTGTCTGTGCCCAAAGGGTAAAGCAGCACAAGATGACAAGCTTCTGCTCTGTCAAATGGCAAGGCAGACAGTGAGGATGGTGCTTTCCTTGCCTCTCCTCTATTCAGGATTTCACGTTCCCTGTTCAACTCCTGGTTTACCACCCTCACCTGCACTGCCAGCAGGGAACAGCCACCTATGAATCCCATTGGGCAGGGCTGCTGACCACAAAGCATTAGACAACAGAGCTATAAAGGTTCTCCTGTCCTTCATTCTGTCTTAAACATGAGATTGCATTTCCTGGTAATTTTGCTTATTGTTGAGGTAACCAATTCAATTGATAAACACTCAACTGACAGTCAACTGATGCTGCTTACAGAAATGACAGATGACTGTTTCCAGAAAAGCATTATTTATTGAAAAATACAAACTAATGAGAGCCTAGGAAATGTATAGCATTCTCTCACTCTTGGGAGAGAGAGCAGACTGACTTCACCTTTAATGAATTTCTGCAGGTCATGATCTGTGCTGAGATTTGGACCATGACCTCCAGTGTCTGTGGGGTGAACCAGAAGGTGGTTGTAACCACTGATGTGGTTGTAAACTCTGAACAACCACAGCTTTGGAGTAGTTTGCCAGTCTGGAAACTAAAGGAATGGTATTGACTTATTCTGTATATTTTCTGATATGTGGCTGCTAAAGCTTCTTCAGATATGGCTAGAGATTAATAAAGCATGGCCAGAATTCTGGTTTGTTCAAGTTAGACTTGCATGATAAATCCAATACACTGGACTTGTATCAAAGAGGAAATGTACAGATCTCCTGCAGAATGGAAGAGGAGTAATCCATGCCTGGGTTACAATGCACTGGGGACAAAAGTTCCAATCATACAGCTACACAAATGCTTCTTAATATGCATATTAATAGATACAAAGCCCTAGGCCATGGGAAGATTTATATCTTTCTTCCCTTCAGTGTGTGTGTCCTGGTAAGCACTGTAATCTTTGGAGGGCAAGAGGCCAAGAAAATATTGCTTCTTTACAGCAAATGCAGCTCCAATTTTCTTGTGAGAATTATAAGATCTGTCCTCCAGGTATGACGATAAATACAGTGTCGCTGGTAACTGCAGCAGTCATTCAGGTTTTCTTTTTTTTTTTTTTTCTTTTTAAGAACAGCACATTCATTCCTTGTCAGTATTTAATTAAAACAGTTTTATGACACATAGAACAGGATTAAAACCCCCTGACTTTCAGCAAGGAAGGATGCACAGTACACTCACTCTCACAGACTAGGAGGAAACATTTCTCTATCTTATCTCACATTCAGGAGATGCAATACTTTTAGTCAAAGCAGAGTGTCAAATTCTCCTTAATCATAAAACTCAAGACTACTGGATGAACCTGCTGTATGGGAATTTGGATACCTTAGAGTGTCTATGAGTACCTGAATGCAGTTTAACCAGAGTGAAGAGAATAACAATGCATTTCCAAGCAACACATTTCCATGACCATACACTTACACTAGAAAATAGTACTTCACATCAATAAAGGATATTCTGTCCTTCTTCTCACATTGAAAAACCATTCTAATAGGTAAAAAGAACATTTTGCTGGCATGACCATATGGACTAAAGAGACCTTAGATGCCCCAGCAACAAAATTCAGTGGTTATAACTCTCCAGACTCCTTACCAGCACCATGGTGTGGCACAGTCATAAAAGTAGTAAGAAAATTCGAATAGTGACAGAATTATCTGAGATTAAAATACCCATTTTATGTAAGTAGATGCACACAAACAAAAAATTCATAGCTGGCAAACATTTTTTTAATATAAACAACTGAATAATTTTATACAAGGGATGAAGAAATTGAACAATTTTGAACTTTCAGCCATTCTATGGATTAGCAACTTTGTACTGTTGTTTCTTTTGCTTCAACTATAAACAAAACTGAAATGACTGCCTGATACATAACTAGAATTTATGTCAGAAACTTGACAAAAAAAGGAACATAAAACAATCAAAAGAGAATTAATTTAATTTCATGTTTTACTTCATCTAGGCTTCAAAATACTTTTAGACAGGAAGTATTTTATTATCCCTGCATTTGAAAGACTATTTTTCAGTCACTTTTTTCCCATCTATTGAGTTAATTGAATATTTGTAAGAGTGAACTGATTTTTCTAAAACATTAAACAAAGAGAAAAAATAAAATTCTTTGGTGAGACTCTGATGGCAATTCAAATGTAAGAATTTCAAGTAATTCCACAGACCTTGACAGAGTTTGAATTTACATGTGTATAACTCAGATCCAAACTTTGTCATTCTAAAGGAATTAATAAGCACTGATTTCAAAATATGATAAAACGACTATTTGTGGTGGGAAGATAAAAATATTTTAATTCCTGGGTTTTACACTGCGCAATATATTTTTAAAATATTGCTGCACATTTGCTGCTGCTTTCTGATTACTGAACAAATATATAAATTTCTATCCTTAAAAAGAAAGTGCCTTGTCATACTGAGTGAGGACCTGCTGACAGAAATGATTCAGCTACTGCTGTTGTTCAGGGTGTGTTGTATATAGACCATGCCATTATTCTGTTTGCTGTGCAAAAAACTGCATTTTGAGAGACTGGCTTGACAGAATTATCAAGAAAAGGCAAGCCTAAAATTTCACAAACAAATAAAAATGTTTTAAATTTTTTAACTGAGAAGAGACTTTTGAAGTGATCCTCACTCATGCACAAACTTCTGAAAAAATGTGAACAGAGAGCTATTTCTAAAGGAAAGTAGGCACAGTATAGTATCAGCATGCCTTTCCACCCAAATATTATCAGTAATGAACTGGCCGTATCCTGAAGATGCTCTGACAGATAGCTGAATCTAGTACACACAGCAGAGATTAAATCATGATTACAGGACTTGCTAAGTTTTATTGACTCAGTTTTATCTCCTTTTTCCTTTGTTTTGAAAACAACACTGGTCAGCAAGGATATCAGTAGACATTATCTAAGATGGAACAATTCTCAGGTTGCAATAATAGATTTTTGTTTGTGTCCTCTGTCATTTGATGAAAATGGCATATTATTTTGAACTGAATTGATTTCAGTATATATTGTGAAAATAAATGAAATAAACCCCCTAATATTTGAATAAACATGGGATCCATGTTCCAATTTACCATTCAAATGAATTAAGAGGAATCGTGTTTATTTTGTGCTGAAGTCTCAATCATTTTTCTGAAAAATTGCACAAGTGGCCAAGAACAGATACAGTAAAATTTAGTACTCGAACTAAGACTTAAATCCTTGTTATTTTTGAAATGCTGAAATTTTCCCTATCAAATCCAATAGAACCAAAATGTCACTTCAAAATTCATGGAAGTGGAGAGAATCTGCAAAATTTATTACTTGTAACCTCCACTCCTTTTTCAAGACTGGCATAAAAAAACAGTGACTGCTTTAAATCTTTCTCCAAGTTCTTACTCCCTTCAGGACAAGAAACAGAAGGACTCCCAGAGGAAGCATCACATGTTTGGGAGTATGTAAGGAAGCAGAGTTGGAGATACCTCACCTTTGCAGGTGCCACAAAGCCAAAACCAGAAACCTGGAATTCTGAAATTGTGTTTGGATGTTGTTTCACACACTGTATTTATTTCTTTTTAGAAACATGGAACCACGTTTCTAAAGATTTCAAACTTTTGAATCAAAAAAGAGTTGTTTTTTTTTTTTTTAATTAAGTAATTAACATATGAAGCCAGTCAGAATCAATGTTTCTCTCAGCACCCATTCTCTCAGCAATTAAACTTATCTTTTTAGACTAACAAGTAATTTATTATACCCATGTTATTAGTAGCTTCAAGAAGCATCACATTTAAGGAATGGGTCCTTGAACTTTGCTAGATTTCCTTACCTGTTCATATCATCTAGATGTTCAGCAGCAAAATAAAAACTTTTGATCTTAGGATGGCAGGCTTTGAATGCACTGTAGAGGAAAAACACAATTAAAAAATGTAATGGCAAAACTCTCTTTTTTTTTTTTTTTCTGAAATGTAAGAACACATGGTCACCAAAGAATGAGATGAGTTCATATTTCTGCATGCCCCCAAACAGTGTATGAACATACAACTTTTAGGATTGTGCCAGGTTTCACCAAGTAAAGTGCTCTTCAACTACCCTCCAAAATAATCCTTGATTCATATGTGCATAAATAATTGTTCTACCATCACCGGCAGAGTACTGTATGTGGATAAAGCTCATCAGTTAAGGATATAGTTTTATGTATTGGGTAATTTGCTGATATACATATAGCTGTCAATTTTTTCTGAACATAAAACTGACTAAACAATTAATTCAATACAACAGTAAAATTCTCAGTCCTTGTGATTTCTCACATCCCAATGACTTTGACATTACCTTTAGCTTTAATGACTGCATTTCAAGCAGGAAAATGTGATGTGCTGATTGACTTCTGAAAAGCTGTCATAAATCAACAATGTGTTCATGAGGTCATCCTAAGCAATGGGCAATTACATCTCATCTTTCCTTTCCACCAAAGTAATCAACATGACTGGGCTGAGAGAATTACTGCATTTCATACATAATATGAAATAAATTACTCGAAGGAAACTTTTAACTATGTTGGATAAAGATGTATGGTGAAGTACCTGAAGACCTAGCAAATGCATTTGAAATAATTAATAATTTACAGTAGAGAAGAATAATTTTGAGAACAATCTGAAGGAGTCTCTTAACAAAAAATGTAACAGCCCCAAGAAAATAAGGAAAACTGCAAACATGATACATGATGAGCATCATCACCATTTTATTGACACACAATGGATCATATATATATTTATATGCACACACACACACATATATATAATGTAATACAATAATTCTCACTCTCTAATCAATTGTGTCTCAGAAAAATGGCAATGAAATTCTTCATGCTTATCATGCTTGCAATTTTCAACACACATGTCTGTGTGCAAACAGATGTACACACATCTATGTTTCAGAAATCGGGCAAATGAAATTGATAACAGGAAAGTTAAGGCTGGAGAAGGTAAAATAACATTGAGACTAAAGAGATTCCTCTAACACATGACAGCATAACAGTGTTATGCAAGTCAAAGCAGATGTACAGCAACATCTGCTCAGTTTAGAAAGACATCATCAAGTCACTGAGACCTAAAACTGAACTTCTTAAAACTGTTACAGCATCTGTCATCTGGATTCTTAAAGGGTTTTTCTCTTTATCTGTCAGCCAGGCAAAGAATCTTAATAACCACATTTTAGGTGCTGCCATTCAATAGACACTAAATCAAGTAAAACCAAACCAAAACAATTTAAGCAGGGTGCAACTCTGAAAAATGAGTTGACTTTATGCTGCTGTGCTAACAAAAAAGAAACAGTGAAGCACTTTAGCCACATGGCCCAAGGACAGGACAACAGGCTTGAGCTAATGTATATCTTTTTTTTTTAAACTCAGTTTTTATCTTCTGCCCTTTGAGACCACCTTGAAGCGTAGAGTTCATCCTAAAGAAAGATATAGATCAAATGATACAAGGTTGGTGCTTTCTGTAGAACTGTAGGTAGTAAAAATCATACTGTTTTACATTTGAAAATTATGTTTTGCATGAATTTCAGCAATTCCAGTCTTATTTAAAAAAACTGCACAAATCATTAGAAGGCAAAGCAAAAAAATTTTGAGCAATAATGACTCTAAAAACATCTATGTGGGAGCATGCACCTGTCACACTGCTACATGTGCTTGAATTTATCTAAATAATAAATGGATTTGTGCAATGGCACAAATCTGGGTAGCAGCATAAACAGGTGAGAAGGAATGCTCTTTGAGACCTTTAGGTCATATAACAAAAATACAATAAATCACTGTCATGCTCTTTTTTTTACTCTGCCTCAGGACTGAAACAATGTCTCAGCAAACTTTGAGATGATACTAACTAATCAGGAATTACATTAAATATTGATGCCTGGCCATGTACTTGGGGACTTTCTTATTTGGATGGTCTCTGTATTATGTTTAAAGCTCTCTACTGACTACAAAGCACACAAAGACTCTCCAACCCTCAACACACAAGTAAAAAAAAATAGCAACCCCAAACTGAAAGGAAAAAAAAAGAAAGTCAAACTAGGAAAATAAAGGGACAGAAGCAGCCAGGCAGTCTTCCTGCTCATAATTAATTTTGGTCTAGTCAAGCACTGTGGTTCACGATGAAATGAAAAAATAGCCTTCTTTGGGCAAGATGGCACTCACAACAGAAAAAATTATTTTGCTTTTTTCATATGAGCTTATTCTGTGATACAACCTCATGACAACTGTAACAAAGTCCATTATCTCACTGTTTTAAGGGAAAACCTTGTCTTTTGTTTGCATTTCATTTATTGTGTCATTGCATTATTTTTAAGCATGCTTACTATTTCTTGCGGCATTCACTGGCTCTGTCAATTTTAAATTCAGGCAGACTGATGAATCCTTCTGCTTTTTCATCCTGCAAAGATAGTTCCAGATATTACTGTAGCTAAAGCGGAGGGAAAAAAACCTCAGCATGTTGAAAACTTACAAATATTTTCACTTGCCTGCTTCTTACAAAAGGAATACTAATATCTGCTCTGCTCTGCTAAATCCCCCACAGAAGTCACTGGGACTTCTGCTGAAGTAGCAAGACAGATCCCTTGGTGAAAAATACAGTTTTAAAAACCCAATTTTCTGAAACAATTTCACAGCTGAACCAACATTTGAAAGCACAAAAAATGACCAAATGTATTCAGTCAATTAGTTCTTGTAATTTGTTAATTTTTGGGGAAAATGGACTAATTAGTAATGAGAAATGCAGCCCAGCGGAAGAAACAGAAAAAAAGCTGTTTCAATGGCTGTTGTTTATCATTTTTATGTATCACAGCTAAGAGGCATGATATCTCTTCAGCTATTTTCATCTCTCTACAACATTCAGAATATATCTGACCTTCCTCCCTTCTCCTCTGAAGATTTTACAGAGTTTATTTTGTTAGCTATGCGATCTCCCTTGACTTTTCACAGTCTGAAAGCATTATTTATATTAAGCTACTATTACATCAATAACATAGACTCAGTTATTTAACTGCTCATAACTTTGCATGCAAGATTAATAAAGGATCATAGAAATGAAGCTGGAAAACACAAAAATGTATGTGAAGGAATTTCACAAATATACATCTTTTCCTAAGAGTTTAAATGGTTATTTACACCCCATATGCAGTCCATATGATTATACGCCTTCCTAAAAATAAGTAAAAGGAACAAATTAGCATATAAAACTGGAGTTGGAGTCATTATGTGGAAGGTACAGGATTGTAACTGGTTCTGCATTAGCAGGTATTTTAAAATCAAAAAGAGACTGTTTAGAATAACCTTGCTATTTCTTTTTTGAATGGTTGCCTAGAGAAACAGAGTTTTGGCAAGAGCAGTGTTTGCTTGTCAGTCCACCTGCCACTGAGGCACCCCCTACCAGCCTTTGACTCTACTGGTGATGACAGACATTGTGCTGAGAGAGCTGAGGTCTCAAAAATAACCAAAACTCAGAAAACCTCAGGGAAACTTGGGGTAGGGCAGGAGATGGAGGCGCTGAGAGCGCTGCCCTCCACACAGGGAACTATGGCACAGCTCAGAGGCTCCAGCTGTTCCTTGGACTTGGCTGCTGACCACTCACTGCCCTTGTAGGCATCAATTACTGCCCTGATGAAAATCTTGTAGTAGCCAAAGGACAGAGAATGGAGAGGAGGGAGTTAGGGTTACTGATCTGAAGCTGGGATCAAGGCACAAATGGAGTGAGTCTGAGAAAACAGGCTTCAAGAGCCCTGGCCATGGAACAACTTGCTTTCTGTTTACTCAGGGAGAAGTTGGGGATTACTTTGAAAAGGTTATGTACAAATGCTTGCTGTGATTAAAAGAACAAGTCCAGGACAGAGTGCATACAGATGTTAACAATGGTTCTATCTCAGCATATTTACTAATGAGTCTAATAGGATTAAAAATCAAGGTATCATAACACTGGCAAAAAGCTTTGCAGCTAAAGCTGATACAATAAATACCAAAGCAGAAAATGTTGCATAATCAAAGCTGTACACAAGTCAAACGGGATGCTCCTGTGCTTTTAAGTTCAGCATTTATGGGCACTGAAATCATATCAAAAGCTACAAAGAAGAAACAACAGGAGAACAGAACTAAGAAAACAGAACTATCTTCCTTAATTGCCTAGCAGAGATAAACAAGGAACACCAGGCAGCACAACATTAAAGTTTACACTTCCATGACTAAGCTTGAATGACAGGATTAAGTAATTACCTTTTTGCTTTCAAGGGTTTGAGGATAAATTTATTCTAAACTGGTGTCATGAGGACATAGAAAACTCTGTTATTTCTCCATGTAGTAAAAGGTGAATTAGAAGGAACAAATATCTCAAAACCTTCATGGTAATTTTGTCAGGCAGTTAATATTAATTTTAGTATGATTAATTGGGTGAATAAAGTTATTAACCTATATAAACACTGAAAGCATTGTTTTCGCACTAAATCATGACTACAGCACTACACAAAGTATTTGTTGAGACCATAAGTACAGATGTTTACCTCTTCATTGATATACCAATATAGAGATGTGTCCTTCAGGACAAACCAGTACTTCTTCCATTTTTGGGAGAAATAACTCTTGGCATCTTTCTTTTTCCATAGCCAGCCTTCACAGTCCCCTCGACCAAGATCTTTACATGAGATCCGTCTTTTGCTTTTACCAGGAATAGGAGCTGAAAATGACAACAAGGTGATGTGAAAGCATTTGATTTGTCCACTAAATCAACAAGATACCTAGTCAGAAAGCACTATATATCTGTTTAAGAAAATTAATTAAAAATTTCAACCTCAAATTGCCATGAAAAGTTATTACAAGCATTCTATTTTGACCACAAATTTTATGCACACCACCATAATTTAAAGGCCAAAGCAAATCAAACCAAACCATGTTCAGCATCTCAGAGCTCAGATCCTATGAATAACAACAACAACAAAAAAGCAACACAGAAAGAGACGACAGAAGACACTATAGAGAAAAGAAAGGCAAGATATTTAAAAGTAAGAAAAATGCTTATTTGTAATTTTCAACAGATTAATATTTCACATTAGAATAAAGTGCCTAACATATAAATTAATGTCCTTCCCACTTGGTTACCAAATACAACAATTTAAGTACTTCACAGGTGTTCACAAACCTCTCTTTGCAGCTCTTTTTGAAACTAAACAGTTCCTAAGGCCTTTGTACTTCAAAATCAAAGGAGGAAAATTTACTATGATATAAATTACCTGAGACCGTAGGTAATGAGCAAGTGCTGCAGTGAGGCATTACCTGAACACAGCTGGAAAAACCAACCCTGGCCCCAAAGAGGCTAGAGTCTAAGTATTCAAAAAAAAAAGATAAAAGCAGATACATGAAGGTAGAGGAACATTAGGAAACTATGAGACATCAGTAATGGACTAATACATTCTCAACATGATCAACCAAACTGAACATTTTATTGGAGCTAACAAGTTAGAATTCCTCACATATTGCAATACCATAAAATTAATCTTGTCAATTCCCTTCCTACATATATATGAATACAAATTTATATACATATTTTTTACCTTTGTTCTTCTTTTTACTTTTCTGCTGTAGAGAAGACTGCTGAAATGTCTACAAGAAAATCAAAACGGAAGAAATGAAAATACAACCTTTATATTCAACTACATACCTATAATAAAAGAAATGTTACGTGAAGTCATACCAGGTAACACCAGCTAAGAGATTTCTAGGCCTTGGTGAAAAAGGTGATTTTAGTTCAACTGTTCATAAGGCTGTAAAGCAAAAGCACACTGTCAAACATCTCAAAACAGATCACCAGTTAGGTTACCAAACCAGCTGCAGTTTCTGTCCAAAATGGTCCTTCTCCTCTTTTTCTGTTAATAAAGAAGGAATATCTCTCTTTGTTTACTACAATAATGAAGCTACACAGCCCATGTATTTCTAATGCATACACTAAATAAAGTATTCTTGACCTCTGTATGTAAATATGCAAAATAATACACTGCCTCTAATGCAGGTGTGGAAGTATATTTATACAATGGTCATTAGACCATCAGACAATTTTCTCAGAACCAGGCCTAGTATTCTGAAAGACATCAGTAAATTCTGCTTAATCACAACTGGGAAGAAGTCTCCCAAATAAAAAGTCTGAATGATAACGTTATTTTTTCACCAGGTTTTTAAGTGGAAGTATTTCCCTCCAGCTGATCCACTCCCACAAACTAACCCACTCCCTTGACAATGAGACAGGATGGAAATTGCTCCTATATTTAAGATCTTAGCTTATTAATAAGATCAATATGTATTAACACATTTTATTAAAATTTCTGTTTAAAAACGTTGACTCAGATAAACACAATTCCCAGTGAACTAAAAAAAAAAAAAAATCTGTAATGAATCAACCAAAATTTAAAGACGCGATTTGACCTGATTTGAATTTTAGTTTTCTAGAAAGGCAGACAAATGTTATCAGTGTTAAAACTAAGAAAAGGCTACATTAGAGTGTCTGTGTATTAAAACTTCCTATTTCGGCTTGCCAGGAATCAATACAGAAATCATTACTTTTGTGCCACTTGGTAAAAATAAATCTAAGCAAAAGCACTGACAGCTCTGCAATTCCAAATCCTGTTCCTAGTAGTAAGACAAACCCTCACCCTAGTTTACAAGACTAGGTTCAATTCGAAGGGCAGCTTTGGTTTTGCATATGGCACTCAGGCTTAATTGACTTTATATTGTTTGGTCAAATGTTGGACTCAATGATATTGGAATTCTTTTCCAACCTTAATGACTCTTTCTAATTTTCTGTTCCCTGTTTCCCACACCCTGAGCTCACATGCAGCAGACTCAGCTTCAAAGGGATCTCTTGCCTCACAGCTGAGAGATTTTCATGCAGCAAAAACTAACATGCCCATGGGGAAAAATTACTAGCAAGACAATAATTAAGTGTAATTAAAAAATTTAACTGACTTGCTGGATGTGCTGGTCTCTTGGAGACCATATCTGACAAAATCTACTCCACTATATTGCTACCTCAGTGGGTCAAAGTAGGCCTCCACTGGGAAGTAAAAAAAGGATCCCACTCGTTTTCATTTCCCAGCTCTTGTCCTTTTTCTTCTGCTACTGGTACTGATTAAATCAGCACCAGCTCTCAACAAACCAAGATAGCAACACCCATCCCACTTACATCATATGAAATATTTCAACCTGTGAAGGACTAGAAGAGATCTTAATGACCCAGGAATAACAGAGTTGCTGAGCAGAAGTGCGTAAATAACTCTGAAAATCTTACTTAATTCAAACTGGATGAAAAAACACACACACATACAAATCCAAAACTTTAGCACTTCTCAGTTCACAACTCAGACAATTTCATTCTGCTGTTTGACTTTGCTGCAGTATTATTTTCACAGTGTCAAAACAGAAACAGAAAATCTCTGCTCCATTTTCTCACAAGTGATTCTGAGAGCAGGTGAGAACATATGAAAAGCCTTCTCTTTAGATGTTTTGTCTGTAAATTGAACCTGCAAGCCTCAGTTCACACCTCTTAACTTCTGAGTCAGTTTTTGGGAAGAAAGGGTAATGAAGGGGTATCAGTTTTTAACAGGAAGAAGGCATGTAATTTACACGTCTAACCATTTTCCCATACGTTATGTTATATTGCAAAATAGAAAGGTTTTATTAAATTCAGCTATTATTCTAAATTAGCTCATTGAATTAAACCATAATTAAGGGCAAATTCTACAACTGAGAGAAGTTCCTGGGAACTATTTCAACTGCAGTGATTTTAACTAACATCTTAGATTATTTCACAAAGACTTCAGGCTTCAAGTTAGTTGACCCTTTGCAAAAAACAGCACCATTTTTTTCTTAACTCAGAAAATGTATATGTAATATAAAATATATAATTAGAGAACAATAACAACAACAACAATAACAACAAAGTGAGGATGAAATTTAAAAATGCTTCTTCTTTTGTTGCATTTTTAGGAACTCACTGAATGCAATCTACAGCCTCTTACCAGTTTTAAGATAATGCTTAGTGCTGTTTTCTCAGTGGTGTCAGGAGGTCACATCCTTCTTCCTGATCAGAGCAAGGCTTGCTTTGAAGCCAACACTGGATCCTGTTCTGGGTCATCTCTAGCCTAGATAACCTATCTCCAAAGAGGTAGATTCCACACCTTCTTCAAGCAACCTGTCCTAATGTTTGCCACCATAATGTCTCCCCTTCTACAGGTTAATGCTGTGATGTGGCAAATATGGAAATAATCTAACTACTACTTCTAAATTCCATGAACCCTAAAAACATGGATTTACACCAAAGCAAGACATTCAGTTGTACTAATGCAAACTTGCTGTAAGATACTGTTTAATCACTCGCCCACAAAGCCAGATTCAATGTATGTTCACTGCATTTTAATTCTGATACACCTTGAGCTTTGAGTAACTGCTTTCATAAACATCTTGTCCCAGTTTCCAAGAATCCATCTCTTCTACTAATTCTGAGAGCAAGCATGAAACAAAATAGAAAGCAGCATTCTATATTAAAGAAAGTTGTTAGTAACTCAAAATAATGAGTAAAATGGAAACAAGACAAACACTGAAAAGATTAAATAGATGTGTACCTTAAGACAAGTGGAAATTGGCACTCCTGAAGAAAATTTGAAACTGTTTAATAATATTCTGAATTATATGCTCTCCAGTCATCCAAAATACAACTAGAAAAACTTTCCATTACCCAAAAGCAAGGTGTCCCTTGATGT
This sequence comes from Peucedramus taeniatus, assembly GCA_013400575.1. Lineage (NCBI taxonomy): Eukaryota > Metazoa > Chordata > Aves > Passeriformes > Fringillidae > Peucedramus > Peucedramus taeniatus. The sequence continues at coordinate 116,612 of WBNO01033558.1, forward strand.
TTAACATACATCAAAACCCCTTTGAATACACTGAGACTCTGTGAGTTTTTAGACACAATGATTTTCTCCTGTAATATGTGATCTTTGAGCTTATTCTATTTAATAATACACCTAGATTAAGTCCTTGGACAAGTGCACCTCTAAGGAGAATATCAAAGAAACATTTAATGTATATACAAGCCTGCCTTTCCTATTAGCAGCCTCAAAGGACATGTATTTTAAAAGGAATAAAACATCCTTTACTAAAGGGTTTTTTCTCTTTTTGGCTTGATGTTTTGGTTTTTGTGGGGTTTTTGGGTGAGGTTTTTTAATTTGTTTTTTTGTCTGTTTGGTTTTTCTAGCAAATGTTCTAGCATGCCTCTAGCCCTACCTTTCTGAGGTCTTAGATGCAAATTCCAAGAGCCAATGGAGATTTAATTGTGCAGGGAAGAGCCATAACAATCCCTCTCTTCCTGCAACTGTTCATTACCACACTTGCTGTGTGCATTGTATTTACTTGAACAGTCTTCAAAATGATTGACATCATTCCAAAAGGCCAGCAGACTGCACACCTGCAAAGAGCCACCTGCCCCAGGGTGAGCCTTTCAGGATTACAGCACAACAATGCAGCTACATTGGAAAAAACCTGCAGGTGGAGGCTCATACCAACCAAAGAGGTCATCACTGGCCTGTAATTGTACTTGCTCTTTAGCAAGAAAATAATCCCATGTAGGTGGTCTAATTAATACTCTCTGCATGCACACAATCACATATCAATATCTTTGTATGTATAACACAACATTTTCAAGAAATGAGACTATCATGTTTTTGTCTCATTCTCAAAGTTATTCAGGTTTCTCTCCTGGGAGAAAGTATGTTATTGGTTATTTGTTAACCAATAAAGTATGGAAAGTATGTTATTTGTTATTGGTTATCCCTGTGACTGCTTTGTATTTGCTCAGAAGGGAGACAAGATTGAAAGTTAGTCATTAGTATTCAGAAGTCTGAAAATTTATTTATTAATAATTTATTTAGTAGTAATTTCATAGCTCTCTATTTGGCAAAATGTATTTAAATGAAAGTGTGAAATTATTTAAGTTTCAATGAATTTATTTGTTTCTTTGAAAATAGGAAACTTAATAAACTGATATTTCAATACCAATATTAAATTGGAATGAAACTGCTATCAGAAGAGGAGAATGTTTGATAAAATTGTTATGATGAAAGTTAGAAAACTTATATTCCAGTTGACAGTTCAAATAAAAGTAGAAAACAAATAGACCAGTTATCAAAATGATAAATTTGAGAAGATTAGTTATTCTGACAAACTTCAAGAGTCTGAGGAAGATGTCTAAAGATTTGAGGTTAAGCTGTTCCTTAGAGCTTCTCTAAGATCTAATATAAATTAGATAGGTGTGACCAACAGAACGTTACATCCATGTCCAAAAAATAAATATAATAGTTATATAAACTTCTTCATGGTTACAGAATTCGTAGTTCTACCAAAAAAAGACCCCAACTGAAGATTCTCGATTGACCATAGCAACTAGTACTATATTGGACAGCACCTAAAATTCTCATTCAAGGGCTTTTTTGTTTCTCCACTATTCTTCAGAGATTTTTCACTCACTCATTTTAAAAAAGCTGTAAGAGAGAACCAGGCAATGGAAAAAACAATATCCAATCCTTCTATCCAAATCTGAGCTCAGTCTGACTGGAAAGGAAAATGGCACATATCTATAGCTTTATTTAGAGCTCGGGTCAAATCCAATTTTTCTCAAGCTGCAAGTTTAGTCACTAAGGAACTGTTTACAGGCAGGCACTTCCTCTCTGTCACTGCAAGATAGCTTTCCCTAGTTTCAGCAGGGTAGCTTGTAACACGTCTGATTACTGGAACTTTCTGCTACAGATGGAAAAGCCAGTATCTGGGAAAAAAATGAAAGCTGGTTCTGCCAATCATATCATTGATCTCTCACTTTGAGAGATCATTCTCAGTGCTTTGAGAACACTGGCAATGTTCTATTTTCACAGTTTTGATATACCACATACACGTTTCTCATAAATGCATTTGGTGTGTTGAGATACAAAATTTCAGAGCTAAAAGAAGACTGAAAAGGGAGAAAATGCAAACCTATTTAGATACAATGCCACACTTTACATCAGTATTAACATCTCATGCTTAAGGGTATGCATAACACAGGATTTTGCCAACATCTTTTCTGTTTACCATCTTGTTTAGTCTCCATTAAGAGCCTATAGCAGACAGCACTATTTATTTTAATGGATATTTGTGTAAAATAAAGTTTTCAAGGACTGTGTTACAAAGACATGATGAGGGAAGATCTCTGTCAGATTAGAAAGTTTGAAACCTCCTGCTAATCAGCAGCAGATATTAATTCTTGCATTTTGTTAATGACCACAAGGAGAAAGATACGGGTATGTATGTGCCTTAGGAGTTTTTTACTGCAAAAAAAAAGGGAGGCTGAGATCTTGAACCTGACAATTTTTTATGTGCCTCTGAGGTGAGTAATGGCTATATGAACTGTGCAGGATGGTCTCCTTATCACATAGTCTACAAGGGTTGATATCATCAAAGATGTCTATTCTTTACATACAACTGCTCCTATGTCTGCTTATCCAAGATGAATAGGCTAGCTAATTGTCTGAAATGTGATAGCAAGCACAGCTTTTCTGCTCAGGGATTCTTATTCATTCTCCCATTTCTAAATGTTTTTTTTTTTTTTATCATTTGGGGATGGGGGGGAGCTCTGTGGCAAATATTACAACAGCTGGATACAACCCAGCAGTTGCAGAAGCTAGTGCAGATATTTTGTGCAAAGTTGCTAGCAAAATGAATGCAAAAATAAAATTATTTTTAAAATCTTCAGGCTGTTTGGAAAAATAATATACAGTGGTGCTGCTTTCCACCACCAGGGAAAGACTTTCCTTCTTAGCCATTAAGCCACAGGACTCTTTAACTGAAATACCAAAGCAGTAAAACTCCTGGACAACATTAACTTTAAATGAGAGTTCTCATATTCCCCCAGTCTTTTTGACTGACATAGCAAGGACTGCAGAAGTGTCACAATTGCCTGAAGCAAATAAGAATAAAAAGTTAAACTAGACAAGTGCTGCTCATTAGAATAATTTATTCTGTGATCATTCTTCTGCTCTACATCTACTCTGAAACATGCAATTTTGGTACCTCCCACACTACTTTTTATTGACAGTAAGAAATCTAGGAGAGAAAGGGAGGATTCAAAAATTGTATGTATCCTTTAATGGCAAAAGTCCAAGATGCATCAGTTGCTCCATCACTGTGTGTTTCAAGTGCACCCATTTAAGAAGTAAAATAGAAACTAAACAATCACCTATCACTGTTACAGAACAATATTCAACCATTTATTTGGATTTCTACTCCCCATCAGTTCCCAGTTTAACCTCTTACTGAGGAGAATGGACCAGTCAGAAAAACCACAGAACAACTGAGGCAGGAAGTCAGCCCTGGAGATCATTTTATCCAGCCTTGTTTCTCAAAGCAGACTCAAGCAGAGAAGGCTGTTCAGGGCTGCGGCCAGTTGCGTTTTTAGTATCTCCAAGATGGAGACTCCAAAAACTCCATGGACAACCTGCTCCAGTTAAACCATCTTCATGGTGAAAGTATCTTTTTCTTATGTTTATATGGAATTTCCTGTATTGCAATTTTTGTCCATTGCCTTTAGTCCTTTCACAGTGTGTCTCAGACAAGTCACCCCAAAGGTGACTCGTGGATACTTGTGCCCTGCTCCCATGCCCCTCCAGTAGATATCAAACCTTGCGAGTTCCTCCAGGAAACATCTTGATTTGCTGAGAAACATTTCTGTGTTATTCACAGGGAAGGCAGGTTTTCCTTGTATGCTTATCTAAACATTAACACAGCAAGACTATCCGAGCAGATTTAAGAAACTTATTCTTGATCTATTATTGGATTAGAGAGGTGGTCTGTGGCACAACATGGAGCCAATCTCGGACCTTCTCAGAAGAAAACAAACTGTTGTAAAACAGAAGTCACCCCTGGGGCATTAACAACACCTTCCACCAAGCCCACGGTCTTTGCAGAGGAAAAATCATTAGCCTAGAATAGAAGTCCCATGCCCCCTTACAACACCTTGGTGCTTGCTTACGGTGATGAGCACCTGCACCTCCTGCAAGAGGAGTGAGCAACACTTCTGACTGTGCCCCTCAGCATGATCTCTTTCATACTCTATATGACTGATAGAAAAAAGTGCAGAGGATGTAGGTGGTCTGAGAAAACAGATTTCTGCTTTAAGGAAGATACACTATTGCAAGTTATTCTCTGTTAGCACTTGGACATTGTATGCTTTGGTGAAAGAAACAGAAAACTCCTTCTGGTTTTCAGTAGAGGGGAAGTTTTCAGGAGGAAAAGAAGGAAAGAGTTTCTGTACGTCAGGAATTATACTTTCTGTTAAAATTCATACCAAACACTTCTACTGCCCTTATGAATTAAAGCAGAAAAAGAACAGTTCATTGCAGGATAAAAGTCTCATTACTTGCTGGAATTCAGTAAAATTTCCTCTAAGCATAAGATGAAGCAGACCTTTGCAGAAGGTGGGGAAAGATAACATTAGGTCTTTTAAATTCTGAGCTGGCCATGGCGACCTTATGGGTACAAACCAGCTTACAAGAAGTTTTACACATCATTCTAAAGCTAGAATTCTCTGGTGTTAGAAATGCTATCTACTTGGGTTAATCTGAAAGCAAAGGGATATACTTGAGAAGTGGACAAAAAGCAGTTATTGCTTTAGGAAAAATACGAGGTTGCTTTTTGCTCCACAGCACAGTAGCAGAGATGGATTGGCTGACTCAGGGATCAGGCGCTAAGCAACGAGCACTTCTCTCCAGTAAAACAGAAACACCCAATAAAACAGCTTCACTTCAGGAGCTGCAGTGCTGCAAAGAGCCATTTTCCTCCCAGGTGGAACCATACAATCTCACATATTGTGTGTTAGCAGCAGGCTCGAGGGGCCACCACTGTGTAAGTGGGGCAGAGGAATGGGGCAGAGACTCCTGTAGAGTCAAAACCACTACTTGGAAAAAATCCCTTATTCAGAAATAATGGAGCTCTTTGTCAAAGCATTGTGATAAAATGGCACTCTGAAAGAGGCATATGTGCTCCATTAATTCAAACAACATTTCCACCACCCAGTACAAGCTCTTTAGAATGTCAAATTTCATGACACATGCCAGCCAGTGTCCTTGGTTAAATGCTTTCGGACTCCTGGTATCTCCCTTTCCCTTGTGCAGAAAGAAGAACAGACAAGAGCCAGTAGAGAAGTCAGGCCTTGGATCAAAGTTATCCTGGATGTAACAATCTCCACCATATTGCAGTGGTAACTCATGCTGAGTCCCCTCTGTGCAATACCTGACATAAACTTCTCTGGTACAATGTGCTGCACTTCATCTCTTCTTTATCAAAGGGGAATAACCGAGGGACTAAATCACTTATTCTACATTAATAAAAAATAAAACTGTGCTACTGTGATTGTACCAGCTACAGGTAATGCAGCTTACTGATGAACAAACAATGCTAATACCTACAAAGGCAATGGTCCTCTATCAGGTAATAAAAGCAGGATACAATCAGGAATGATTCTACGAAACAGATAACAGAAAAAAAATACAGAATGGGGATGTGAAAGGAAATTAGGAAATGTTCTGAGCTGAGAGATTTATTAGTGTATAGATCTACATCTCTAGACCACACAAAATTACACTTTCAGACCATTATATTCTATGCAGTAAGAAATAAATCTAGACTGGCAGAGCTGGACTAGATGACCTTTTCAGTAACTCTCTCATTTTTAAAGAATTCCCCAGCTATGTCATGGAAAGAAATTATGACAGGCCATTTTTTCCCCTCATGGTCACAATGCAAAAGAAGGTAATGGAGAAAGTTTAAACAAAAATATTCCACAAAAGACTCCCACTGTGCTTCATGACGGCCCATAAACCAATCTTACCTCACCTCTAGAGGATTTTGCTTTGCTGCAATAATTAACTCTGGATTTTAGTAATGATCAGAGAGTATATAGAATTAGATGTAAAATCTCCCATATTCAATACCTTCAAATTTCATTTGGGCAACCACTTCCCCAATAAGAGCAAATTAATGGTATTAACTATTTCTTTCAAAGAGAAACAATGCAGATGTGAAAATATTCTCTAATCTGTGACAGGAATAATATAACTCAAGAACAATGCAGATATTATTCCATATAATTAAAAGAATTTAGCACTCCCTCCTGAGGAGACTAAGTATTACTGTTTCACAAAATATATTCTTAAACAGAACTCAAATATAAAAGCTGCATATGCACATCTACCCTCTTCAGTCTTGAGTTCAAAGGACTGAGAGTCTAGAACTGGGAAAACAGATGTGAGATTACCAAGGCACATCCCCGAGATGATGTTAGCTAAGCAGCAATGAAACAGAAACTATCCTTAAATCTGAGCAAGCTGCTATCTTCTCAGCTATTGCCAAAAATCCTGTTTTGCTCTTCATCTCTGACTTTTCTGCCATGGGGCAGACAAGCAGTGCTGCAGGTTGGCCCAAAGTTCATTCAGTCTCCATCTCAGGAGGTGTTCAACATCCAGCCGGGCAAAACCCGAGAAGCCTCATCTGACCTCAGTGCTTGCCCTGCTTTAGGTCAAAGACCAGAGCACTGAACCTCCTGAGGTTGCTCCCAGACTGAATTATCCTATTATCCTATGCAGTTTATGCTTGTTTCTGAGGCATCTGGGTTTTGTTTTTCTGTAGAAAATTCTTTTGATGCCTTTCTCTTGCTGGCATCTTTCCTCCCCTCTGTCCAACATTTTACTTGGAATTATGACAACTGGCTACCCATTCACCCAGTTTATCACCTTTTACTGGTCCCATCATTAGTAACGGCAATTCTTATCCTATTTGAATGTGGAGTTTAATACAGATCTGAATAGGATTAAGTGAAAGAGATTAACTGTAATAGCAGAGGACTGGACCCCAGAGGCCGCTGTATTCTTCTCTGTTGATTGCGCTAGTCTAAAAATAATATAAAGCCATCTTCCATTAGCAAGGAATTTATATGCTGTTTCTCTCTTGCTTTTTCTCTCAGAAATGTAGATTTACTTTGAACCAAATTTTTACCAAAATCAGATGGAATAGCAAAAATTACCTTTGACCACAACAATTTAATGGCTATGCCAATCATTTTCCAACTGTCACAAGAAAGGCATATTTTGTTTATTGGCTAACTGTTTTACTGTATTGTTTGTTTTATATGCTACACAGTTCACTTATGACCTAGATGAAGTTTCTACATAGATTTTTACAACATGAATAATTTTTATCACTTATTTTGTGTCTGTTACACTTGTGAAGTGTTGCATCCAAATAAAAGGATACATACAGTATTGTTTAGATGGTTTCTTTTGGGTGTGTAGAAGCTGGCCAAGTCCTGGAACCACTATTCCAACTTGAGAATGTGAGACATGCTGCTCTCCTGTCTGAATCAAATATACAAACCCACAAGTATCCAACTGAAAGAAACCCCACATGTGCCAATGTGTAGGCATTCAAAGCTGCCCATAGCCAATGTGGCTGTGGGACACGATGGTGTTACCCACTGCCTCATGAAGGCAATTAAGTAAAAATTTCCTATTATGTTTCTTTTCCTTATCCTACTTTTCCCTTACTTTTTTTTAGCATTTTTCTTTCTACATGTCTCTCGGAGCAAAGGGCTGTCTATACCTGAACCACAGTAGATTAGGCTGATGAGAAATGGATAGAAGCTCATGATGCATTCATAGCACAACTCTATTTTCTTCTCTGCATTGCATTATATGAAACATTCTACTAGCACTTTTGCCTCTGAATAGACTTTGAGGCTTTTAAAATAGCTCCAAATCAGATTATTCTATAACTTCATAAGCCTCTTCAGCTCAGTTTCTACTGCAATGCAGTGAGTTTCTTCCATTTCCACACATGCGGACCTAGCTACCATCACAGCCTTATTTCCTCATTACATGCTCACTGATGGAAAAGGGAGAAAGGAGTTGATGTCCTAGAACAAGACAAACAATCCCCAAAGGCTACAAAAACTAAGCTGAGATGTGACCAGTATACCCTAGAGAAAAAAAGATATAAATATCTTAAATGCTCCAGTCACCTCCAGAGAGGGATATCCAGGTGCTCAGCTTTTACCAGCCAAGCTCTGCTGGAGCTCCATGAACATGAAGTACTTGAGGAGAAACTCGGGCACTAAAGCAGCTCAGGGTGTTGGACTTTTCTACTGAGGTGCCCAGGAGCCTCCTTGCAGTCCAGTCTGAGACAGCTGTCTTGGAAAAGTCTAGACATCATGAGAAATTACAGTTTTTTTACTTGTAAAATTTTTCACAGCATATGTGCTACTCTTGGTAAAGACTTGTGTTTTCCTGCCTTTACAGTAGAAGCTAGAGTGTGCACAATTATATTTAGTCTGTAAAGGGCTAACTTGCGGCAAAGCAGTGAAGAAATGATTTTTAAAATATTTTCTTACTGTGGTAATTAGAGACTGAAATTTTTCAAAACTATTTCTAAAACTGTTCATTAAATTTATTTAATTTCTGGACAGTTACTTGAAATCCAGTGCACTTTCTTAGCTGGGAATATAAAAATGCCAATGGTTTTTAACTAGAACACAACTATAATTTTTTTACATCAGATAATTCTTACATTTTCAAAAAAGAGTTTAAGATTTCCTTTGCTGATAACTAAACCACATAAGTCTGTAAACTATCTGCAAGTTTCAGTATTATTTTAACACATATACTTAAATGGAGATGAAAGATGGCAAAGAAGTAACACTAATTCAAATATTAACAAAATTGATGGAGATTCTATTGGAAAATATTTTACTATGCACTTAGGTTAAACTGGACTTTAATACCAACTGCTAGATTTTTATTCTATAACAATTACATGTCTAACTATAGAGTACTGTGAAAACAGGAAGGAGAAAAAGAAAAAGGGAGCCCTGTTATTTAAATACTGCCATAGTTGGACTCCAGACACTTTTAAGAAGAAAATTTTTGAAAAAAAACCAACTCCATCTGTTGTAACAGTACAATGACATTCAAAATTTCAGACACCTACTTAAAATCTGTGCAACTGATTTTTAATTTGTTCTCTACAAATTTTTTTGTTTATTTACAAATATCTGTAACAAAAATTCACCAAACAGAAATTCTTTAAATACTGTGATATTTAAAATTATAGGAAACTGCTAGTTTTTCAGTGGGGTACTTTTGTTAGAGCTGTTTTTTTGGTAAATCATTCTGCACTATTTAATTTTTTTAGATGCCATTTTTATAAAGAAGATTTTTGTTGTAAGTTGATGGTAGCTTGCACACAAGTTTGTTAGGGAACTATATGCACTATATGCACTTTTAAAAATGCTACTTATTGGGTACTACAATTAAAGGGTTTTATAAATACATGCATATTTGATTCAAGAATTTTCATCAAAAATGGTATAGTTTAAGTATTTTCACTTTTTACTTCCTTTCAGCCTTTCTGCAGAGAGGAACAGAAGAAGTAAGGGAACATCAATTCCTTAAGTAGAGTTCAAGTTTTCAAAATCAGGAGTTTTTTGGTAAACTCTTCTCTATATTGACAACACCTAAATATATACATTTTGAATTCAACTTTTAGAAACCATTTTCCCGTATTTTTTCTGGAGGGCTCTGTAGGAGGCAATAAACATCTGGAAATGCGCATGATTTAAGCAGAAATTATTTTGACTAAAAGTTACTGTCTCCTTTCCAATTTATATTATTAGCTAAAAACTGACTTTTGCAATAGGTCCATAAACAAATCTTCTTCACTTGAAGTATTCTCAACAAGATCACTGTTCCAGCCTGGCCAGGCTGACGCTGCCCCAGCAGCTCTGCTGAGAAAACCCAAGGAGCTGACCTGGTACGGCCACCTTGGGAGGACTGGAGGGAGGAACAGCTCAAACTGAACCCTGCTCACAGCCCTGGTCCTTGCTGCCTTACTGGCAGAGTAGAAAGGAGAGTGCCTGGCCCTCCGTGGGTGCTCAATGCAGCAAGTATTGCTGTTAATTATGTGATTAAGAGTCATCAGGCTGCACTTCAACCACATGGATGGTTATACATTGCTAAAGAGGAAAATAAGAAGTTTACCAAAGTTGTATCAACTTAATTCAATTTGCAGCATAACTACTCCAGTTAATAACTTTTATTTTATTTCTTCCTTATTAAAAGTAGAACTGGAACAATAAAGTGCATGTGTACATATCTACATATGTAAATTTAGCAAAATCCCAATGGTACAAAACCTTGATTTATCTCCTCAACCCATTACTGAGCAACCTGTTTCAGATGTATGCACTTTAAGTGGCACATTTTGCTACTAAACTTACCTTATTTTCAAATGCAAATAAAATAACTAAGAAAACTCCTCTATTAATTAAACAATTTTAAATAGTCTGGTTTTCACAACATAGTGAGAAGCTGTTATTTTTGTCACTTTTCCTAAACAAGCGAGTCACTATGAATTGGTAAGAACACATGAACAAGTGAGCATACACTGGAAAAGGCAGAGGGATAATGGGAGGCAGGAAGGGAGAAGAAACAAGGTCAATAATATAAGTTTATCTGTGTAGGTTACAGCCTACTGTATATAGCAGGGAGCTATGCAAGAAAAAACAATCTCACTTACTACCACAAACAATAGCCTGTAAGCTTTTCTTCACATTGCAATGCTGTTTCTAGGCTAAGGGAAAGTTGTATTGACCCAGTTGGCAGCAAATTATTATTAACCTGATGTTGAACTTCTTTTGACCCATGACTCTCTCTCCTAAATAACCACATTATTTTCCTTCAACAAAAACAAAGCACAACACACCAAGAAAATTCCTTTACAGAAAACATAATGAACTTGAGAAACTACAACACGTCAGAGCTTTCATTTCTTGTGCCCCAAAAGTCCAAGACAAAATGTACTGTTCTCTACCTACAGAAATAGATCACATTGAACACCTGCTTGCACATCAGATTAGCAACAGCTCAAACAGTTTGCCTCAGCTTAATAAAAACTTTAACACTCTGTGTTGGTTTCTTTTACAATACTGAGGGAGAAAAATAGAATGCAAGAACAACAACTTGTTTAGAAATCAACATAACGCTGAAAAAAATTTCTAGGATGGGAAAAAAACCAAAGCAGTGTAGAAATTTTGTATACGAGGATTCATAAACATCAGAAGAGGATACAAGAGATGTTTAGTTCACAGACACAACAAAAATTAGTTTTTGTTTTGCTATGGTATCAGCTATCCCACTGGTTACATTCTGTGGACACAAGCAAACCCTGTCCCCTTTTCAAGACTGCATCTGAAATGCACCCTTGATCAGACAGTTTTTGATTGTAAAGGCAGGTCAGTAATACAAACAAAACTTTTGAAACCAGTAACTTTATGCAAGTTTAGTATGCTGCCAGTCAGAAAAATGCTAGACTGCCACAATCTTGTGATCACTTTAGAATATAACAATTTGAATCTGCTGGCATTTTACAGAATAGCTTTTAGCAAATAACAACCAGGCACTTCTACATTACCATGGTAATTTTTTTAACACCATCCACTTTGTTTACAGCACGAAAAATAATACCATTTCTGCTGTGGTAATTTAATTCAGCAGTGTAGTTTTTTGATCAAAGATTTTTCTTTTCTGTAGAGCCATACATAAAAGCAGCAGAAGGAGCTGAAGTCAGCATAATTGTAAAAGCTGCTTTTCTGCAGAAAAGCTTCACAGTAAAAAGTTAATCAACCTGCTCACGTCAATGGCTGCAAAATCCAAAAGGAAAGAGGCCTGGAATTGTATAGGCAATTCATCCTTAACTAGTGGGATGTATTTTAGTCCAAAATTATTTAACATTTATATCAATGGAGTCAAAAAAGAACGAAAACATCATCAAATAAAAGTAACACAGAATCAAAGACCAGTGAATGACACAAAACCTGACTGCTGAGTGAGCAGCATGGCTTTTACTCCAGGGAATTCAGTAAAAGGGAAAATAAAATAGAAGAAAAAAAAAAGAAGAAATTAAATGTGCATGCTTTCTATTTCACAGAATATGCACATTAAAAATATAATTTCAGAACATGGAGACCCCACATCAGAGCCCAGATTCCTGAAGCTTCAATACTCCTTTGTTATGGACTTGGGAATCATGGGGGACCAGTTTGAGGGACCAGAGCCCTTACTCTCACATATTTCATACTTAGGGTTGCCTCAGAGACATGGATTATTCAGCAAGCATACCCAAGAAGTCACATGTTTCAACATGACCAATCATATAAAATGTTATTGTATTTAAGAAAAAAGAATGCAAGATAGAATCTTTTAAATTGGGAATATCATCTTGCAGATATGTGATTTGAAATAATATCATTACAGAAAAAAAACCCCTAAAACCAAGTAACAAACATACTCTCATTTCCTATGCTTAAAAGCAGTAATAATCAGTCCTTTAAGCATTTAAATAGAGAAGCAGTGAACAGGAAAGGTTATGTAACCTTTCCATGCAGCTCCTGGAAATTTATGTGCTGTGCTGACATATATACTTTAGGAAGGATGCTTAGGATAGTTTAGGATTAGATAGGAAGATTTGAAAGAATTATGAGAATGAGGAAAGGATGAGAAAACACAATCTTTGAAGAAAAACCCAAGATGCTCATTATAACTCTTGCAAGCAAGAGGAGTTTACGAAATTATTTGATTATAACCTGTAAAATCCTATATTGAGAGATAGATTTGGTAACAAAAGATGTTTAAACCCAGAGGATAATGGTACATTTAAAACTATGGTTGGACATAGAAGCCAGGTAAACACAGGCTAATAGATGAATGCTCTAAACAACAAGAGCAATGAGGGATTGGAGCTATTTAACAAGCCTGGTGGAGTGTTCTTTAGCACTGGGACCATATCCAAACAATTGAGGCACTACAGGTTCAAATTCAACTAAAGCCACGTGGTAGAGGCTGCTCTTTACTTTAGGAAAATCTACTGGCTTGTGGCATACACAGCAGAGTCACAGTATTCTCTCTTCCCCTGATATTCTAGCATGACGAAAACACTGACTTCTGAAAAAGAAAAAAACAGACCAAACAAAACAAAAACCTCCAGCTTTTTCACTACTGTCAGGGTAGCTCTTTTACACTCAATTCATGTGTATCCGGACGCATCCATTTACAAATAATCTGAAATCTTTGGGAAAAACTAGGGAGCTGCTGATTGTAAAAAAAAAAATAGTAATAGGACAGCCACTTTTTTAGTGATCTTTAAGATGCAATTTGAGCATAAAGTATGTTTTCATTGTCTGATTTGTTATCTATAGCTTATTAAAATTTTACTGCAAACAGATACGAGTTCCTTGTGTGTTATCTGTACTCCCCCACTCTTTGTCTGCTCACTGCACTGTTTATTTAAGATTGGAAGAAAAGTTCAGCCCAATTAATTACAAAACCTTTGACTCTGCTACATGGCAAAAGATGTATGCACCAGAATATCTGGGTGTCATTACCACTAAATAGAAACTCTGGTACTGCATGGTAGCAGCCAGCTTCCAGAGGCAGCATCAGCAATATTCAGCTGCAGAGCGCTGTAAATGCCTTGTGAAGGGCTCCTTTCCAGTTCCCATTTCTTGGACAAATCAATATTCTAAGATTCCTTTTTCTGTTTACTTCATGCATTTTGCTCCATAGCCAGTTAGCAGATCAATACTGATTTGTATTCCAAAGAATGGATAACCTGTATTTATTTTTATAAGGGAATAAGCTCCAACTAAACTTTCAAATAGATGCTGAAGATTTAATGGCATTACAGAGAGAGATCCTTTAATGGTAATGATGCACAAGAAGGATTAGCTGATACTGGTGGAATTTGGGGTGGTAACATTTAAGTGTTTTGTGGATGGATATCCAAAGTAAATGAAAAATGCTTGTTGTCAATTCTACGCTTGCTGTTGTGCTCATTAACTTCCAAACCAGAGCTTTGAGAATCCGCCAGTTCTTGTGTACATAATTTATTTTTGTATAGAATTTGGAAACTAGACTTACTATGTGATAGAGGGAACCAAAGAAAAAAAAAAGATAGTATCTTAAAGTAAGAGTTTTTGTCACTGCACAGTGTCAGGAATTTAACATATACTGACAAATAAATGTCACTGAGAGATGAGTGTTCTCTCGATACATGAAAAGTGCTATGGGGTGAATGTCTTATCACATCTAAATTATGTGGTGATCTTCTAACTCCATTTTTTGGACGCACTTAAAAATGAGTAAGTTACTGCAACTTTCTTTTTGCATCCTATTCAGCAGAACTGCTACCTTCACATTTATACCTGCACTCCTTAGGGCTGTATGTTAACAACAGTTACATGCATTAGAGCTCCTCTTACCTCAAAGGAAAACAAACACCTCCCACAAGTTTTCCTGCCATTATCAGGCCTTCCAAGTACCTGTAGCAAAGGGGCTGTCTGACAACACTTAGCATATTGCAGTGATAGAGATGCTGGGAAGGAGGTTTCTAACCAGTCAGCAAGCTGCTGCTGCTTCCCTTTCCATCAGCAGCAAGTCAGTCAAGGCTGAGATACCACACTGCATTTCAAAAGTGCTATTTTCTAAAATATTATTACAGGAAATAAAACAATGCTATCCATCCCTCATCTTAACAGCAAAATCAAGAATTCTAAAGTATTTCTTTGAGGCCTAGTTATTGTCTGAATAATATAAATCAGTGTAACAGCTGCAGTCCAGAGAAGGTTTGAACAACACTATTAAACCAAGACTGTCTCTTATCACAAGTACAGAGCAATGACTTATGTTAATGTTATTTTTACTCACATGGTACAAAGCAGTTTCTGGTCCAGGTGTGCCCATGACTTCTTGTCTCAATGACTCCATTTGTAAACTAGGCAACAGCGAGTAATGACTTGGACTACTACTCTTGTCTCCCTTCTTTTTGGACTTTTTCCCAGTATCCTTTTTGCTATTCCTTTGAAACATGTAGTCTTCTTGACCTATTTTCTCATTGCTCATATAGCGAAGCAATGAATTTTCTGTTGAAAGGAGAGTAATGCAAAACATCATTATCAGCTGTTACATGCATGCAAATCCTGCCTCCAGAACATGCAATATTCTTGCTAAGATCTACTGCCAATTTTAACTCTTTTGGACTACTTTATTACAAAACCCATATGCTCCTTTGGTTCAGATATAGTAAGAAAGCAAACTTTTGGTAGGGAAAATTCATGACTCTTACAGTTTTCTGGTATATTTTAAATAAAGGGAACAAAATATAAAAGAAGATGCACATTGGTAAATTTTGTCTTGGAGTTTTAAAAAATGAGCAATGATGAACTTATGATAATTTTTGGGATTTTGTTACTTTTTACCAGGAGTCATAATTAATGCAAAGGTCAGTGGCACCACAGATTTTAAAGTAATTTGCTTTGAACATTCATTGGGGATCATTCACCATATCACACATACTTTCCCTGAATACTCTTTCAGCATGCACCAATTTGTAGCTGACCCAGAAACAATGTCTGTCAATTTAGGAAACCTCAGCAGATTTCTTTTTCACAAAATTGTCTGTCTTTCCTTGCATTAACGTGAACTTCTAGTACCCATAACCTCCTGTGGCAAGAGGTTCTTCAGCTTGAACATGAACTGCACCAGCTCATTTTCTTTTTATCCAGCATCTGACAGAAATATTTTATCTCTTTGCTCTTGTTTCAGATTACACACTGACAAACCTATATCCTTAGTTCACTCCACAAAAGCTTTTATAAACCTTTATGTCCTGCTAAAGTTCCCCAAACTGATAATGGCCAGCCTGTGTAACTGACCCTTGTTTAGGAGTCAATTCATGCATCTGATTAATTTTTTTTGTCTCCTAAACCTTCTTGAATTCAACTGTATTTTTCTTAAGAGATTAAGAGATTGAAATTGCACACACACAGCACGAGCAACAACTGACACGGCAGCATAAGAACACTTCTAAACTTGTTCTTGTATTCTTTTCCTAATAATTCCTAAGTATTTCCTTTTTTGAACCCTACTGAATATTTAGTTAATACTTTTACAAAAATAGCTATCATTACTGTAACATCTTGTTCCTGGCTGATAGCAGCAATCTCAGAGGTCATAATTTTGTATGTGGAGTTATGCATCCAAGCCACACAACCCAGAAGAACTTATCCTCTTTCATTTTGAAGTAAATCCCATTCTGCTCTAGAAGGTTTTCCAATCAACTTCCTCAATCCTAAAATAGACTCTGCAAAAAACTAAACATACATAATAAAGAAAATACCAAAACAGGTTCACAAACATATATAGCTAAGCAAGTAGCAAAATGATGTTGAAATATATAGCTTAAAGCAAGATAAAACCCATAATGCCTTGTATAAGATGTGTGTTCAGATTACTTACCTCTTCTAGTATCTCTTTTTATTTTATTTGGGTCTTCATAATCTCCCACCCAGTTATATTCTACAGGCATAGAAATAGGCCTCAGCTTCCCTGCAAACAGAGGAAAAAACTGAGACCATGCACCATAAGGCAGCATTAACCCAAGGTTCTTTAGAAGAAAGAACAAATTATGTGCTAAGCTGCTATTCTACAGGGTTGCTTACGAAAGAGGATCCAGCATTGCCACTGAACAAGAGGTTAAGACAGGAGTTCTGTTTTCTTCAACAGAAAAGAAGCAGCTAAGTATTTAATGTTTTTTTTTTTAAGTTTAGAAAATAAATCCAGTGCCCTACAAAATCATCAGTGGAGTGACATCTGACACTGACAAACGTATTCAAATTATTTCAGTTTTCACTGAGCAGTATCTATTTCTTATTCTGTAAGCCCCTGGCACACACATGGGAGAACTGTTTTAAAGCACATGTGAATTGTTTGCAATAGAAACTTGTGTATATCTTCACAAAGTAACTTGTCCATACTTCACATAAGTACCTTCACAAATAGCATATTTGCTAGTGGGCTTACAAGATCCATCAGTGACTAAATGAGAAAGGAAGTAGAAAACCTCTACATGTAATTTCTTTTGTATCATTTCATCCACAGAAAGCAAAGTACATTATTATTGCTAAATTCATTCTGACTTGAGGCAGCAAAAAAAAAGAATAGCTGAAGACTATCCCATCTTTTAAATTTTGATTGGAAGCTGCTGAATTGATTTTTAAAAATGCTGTAAACTACGATTTCTGTTTAAGGATTGCACAAATATAGCTGGAAATCAGTGAAATCAGTATGCTATGGAACTTAGTGGGGCCACTTAGAGTGGTCTGAATTCTTTAGCAAGTTAAATAGTGTATTGAAACAAAGCATAGGTAAATAATGTATTGAAACAAAACAGAGAAGCATAGCACATGGCATATTATCTGACAGACTGAAAACAAAATGTTTTCCCAACAAGATCAGCCCTTGTTCTTTTTAAATAAATCTACCAGTCACAAACCCAAAAAGCAAGTAAATAGTTTGATTTAAAAGTATCAAAGCTGAAAGTAAAAACTTCAAAAGTCCTGTAAATTATTTTAGTAGAAAATCCCTACATAAAAGTCTTACTCCACGTTTTTTAGGTTAAATCCATGATACACTGAAAAATAGAAGACATGTTTATAATGAAAACAAATATTCAAACATGTCCATCTCCCTGCTGAAGTACTGTGTCCATGGAAAACACACCAACACCATGCAGGCAGCACAATGGTAAAAGTTTTTATCATCTTAAAAAAAACAAACAAAAACCCACAAAAAAGTTGTATGTTCTGTACAGACCACAGGATTAGGTCAGAAATACATCACTACTCAGGAAAATCACATATATTTTAAACTTTTCACTTATCATTCATTTTACGGTTTAGGGACACATATTTTAAGTCTGATTGAAGCTGGTGAGATTTAGTGCACACAGTCATTTCCTGAGCGGGGATGTATTCGGCTCATGTTCACTTGATCAGAAACAGCTCTCAACAGTTTCTTTTTCTTGAAATAAAACCTTCTGTTCTTTGTGAGGCTAAACACAGTATCTTACTAATAGGAACTGCACACTTAATAAAATAGAAAAGCTACAAAATTGATTGTTAAAATCTGACTGTTATCAAAAGTAATGACAAATTTTCTGCAAAACTTTCAGCTGTTCAAAGTACCTGCTTTTGTATCTGGCATTAAAACTGCAATTATCAAATTTGTTTCTTTCCTTAAACTAAAGTTTCATTTGCTTGTTTCCTCTCCTAACAGCCTTGTTTTTAACCCCTATGAATTCCTTAATCTCTTTTTCATTGGGAGGACACTCAGGAAAATTTTTATCTTGCATGTGAACAGAAACTTTCTGAGGCCAATTAGCAGCAACTACAGAAGACCTCAAAGCCACTAAGAGCATGAAAGAGAAATATCTTTGTTAACATTGTCAAAAAATGTCAAAAGATTCCAATAAAGAAATTACAGAGGGCTCATTAACCTCTCATGAAGGAGAACTGAGAAAATTTTTGTATAAAAATTGACACATGACAAAATTAATGGTAAGTACATGTTAAAAACAATTATTTCTCTAGGTCTGGGAACTCTCTTTGACCTTCTTTAATGGGTGACCATAAGCCACAAGAGTGTTATTGTCATTTTCTGGATTTCTGTGAAACCCTAAGGTCATCCTACCCACAAACCTTATGTTAACAAATGCCATGTGGGAAACTTTAGAATTCAATGATGAAATGTAATATTTTTACAAAATACACTTATACGAAAATGGACTTGACAATTCATTAAAATTGGACTTGAATTCATTTAAAAAGTGAGATCAAAAGTGAAAATCTGTAAAACAAATGTGTTAAATAATGACTGATTTTCAGTGGAATCTTTGATCCATGTCTTTATGACCCCTTCTGCTAACAGAAAAAAAAAAGGCTAAAAAAACTATCTTATAACAAAATAATGGATTCAGCAGTCCTTGAAGAAGAACTGTGTTCTTCACTCTCAACCACAAGTATTAAAATTTAATGTCTGGAACACTGAGTACATCTCTGTTAATGGAACTGACTGCAGCCACCAATTGTAATTTTTGAAACACTGGAGTAATAAAATTGATATATCCACTTTCCAAACTTAGCAATTATTTTGCACAGAATAGGCATGGTTAGAAAACACTTGAAAACACTTTGAAATCAAAAGGATACAGAAAATTTTCCAGCAGGATGCTGTACCTGTGTAGAAAGGGTGCATTTTGTGAAAACGCAGCCTTTCATGTTGTGCAATCACATTGCTCCAGGTCCTGAGGATACTTTACAAAGCTCAAGTTCAATTTATATCAAGGTTCCCAGGTGATTTTGGGGCTTGGCTGCATGATGTACTAAATCTATGCTTCCTCATAATTTACATCTATTTTCTTCACAAAGGGATATGGTGACAGGATTGTCACAATAACTAACATACAAGCTGTATGTGCTCACTTTTGAAGATGAAGTAACACAGCAGGTAGGTTGAAAAAATATTCAAGTGTGTTCTCAACTCATACTATAGCAGTCAAAATACCTTTCTTAAACATGAGATTTCCTCTTCATTTTCTTCTATAGCCTAACAACTCTATGTCTCTACAATTTTATACTTGGCAACAGAAAACCAGTTATCCCAGTCCAAAGCTAAACAAGTTACCACACTAGGTAAAGGAAGAGTTCCAACAGTTTCAAAGGTAAAATAAGCTGGAGTACAAGGGTTTGAGCATCAGAACTCTTACCAGAAATTGTTCCTGAATTCTCATCCTAAATAAGCCATAATCCAAGATGTGGATGCGGGACAAATACATATGTGTGTTTACATGCAAAATTCCTTCTTGAACAACCTATGACCTCAAATAATGAGGAACTGCTATATGTAAAAAGCCATCACTTGCAATATGGGAAGTTACAGAAGGTTAATACAGTATTACCAAAAAAAGACCACTGTCATCAGCCATACCTTAGTTCTGGGACTAAAGAAAAATTATAGAGTTTTAGAGAGCAGTGCAGCATGAAAGCAGCATGTCATCTCTTGGTAAATCTGAAAGGGCTTGATTGTTATTATACCTAGGAAATTTTTTTCAAAGCTGATTTCCAAAGCTTATTCAAGTCTTGCCCTTATAATGAGAGAAAATTTCCATTCTGTATTTTTAGTAAAAAACCACGAGCTTCTGGTATATGCTTTTTTCAATAAAATGATACTAAAACATAGTCTGGAAAACTAAGCTGATAGCAAAAATACACATTCAGAAAACCCATCAATTTTAAACTGGACTTACCTAACATAATAAGTATTTTTCTTTCCTATAACAGAATAAGCTCTTAGAGGCTGAAATTGGACTAAAGTAGTATTGAATTCTCAGCAAAATCAATGGCCACCAGAAATATTTTCATGGTAAAAAACAAAAGCAGATGCATGAAAATCCTAAAATCAACAAATGGTGATTATCTTTATGAGATCAGTGCTGTACCATATGTCGGTGTGCTCTCTCTCCTTCCAGGACCACTTGTTCTTCCTTTCTCATACTCATAGCAGTACAAAACTGCATCTTCTTCAACCACATTGAAGCGTTTCCGATATTCTTGGTCCAGAAATGAGTTTGGAGATTCAGATCCTGTATGAACTGGTTTGCCCACTATATGTCTGCCAACATCATCACAGGGGAGATTACCCTTTTCATCCCTTTAGTTAGAAAGAAAAGTTTTTAATATATTGAGATAAGACACTGATTTTTTTATACTGTGAATATTGCAAGAAACACAGGCCTATGTCAGTATTTCATACACTGGAACAGATGAAATCCACCCCACATCAGGGTCACACAGCATATATGCATATATATACATTTATATGCCAGTTACCTCACACATTTCTGTTTGTTCAGTTCTTTACTGATTTATCCATCTCACTGACATCTCTTGAAAAGTATTATAGAAATAAAATGATGTGCAGTTACTCTTTTAATTTTTCTATTTTTTTTCTGGAATTCATCTATCACTTTCTGATTTAGGGCAGAGGAATAATGTTGGCCTTACACTTTTGGCCTTACATAAGATACTTTTAAGACATGGCTACATGGCAAGCATCAGCAAACTCAATCTGGTTCCTTACACTTTATCCCAGATCAAGAAAACCAGGCACAGAAGATGAAACAGACACCTGACATAGTTTTGCAAAATCAGTTCAGGTCTAGAAGTTGTATAGGTACATCCACGCACATTCACATACAGTGTGCAGCACCTGCTTATCAGCTGCTACCCCAGGACAGAGCTCCCTTTGCATTTTGTTTCAGATCCCCACGATCTTTTTGCTTTCCTCCACCCCTGCCTCACTCTTTGAAAATGGAAACTATTCAAAGGCATCAAACAAGAGAGCAAGCAGAGCTGGGTTAGGAGTCCTTGCACTAGCTGAACCAGGACTCAACTAATAAATGTGCTGCTACAGCTACCTGGGGATGGCTGCAAAAGACCTGATCAGTCATTTCTGGGCAGCAAAATGCAGGTAGTCAAGAGAGAAGTAAGTAAGTAAGCTTGTCAAGAGACAAGCTCGGCCATATGCTCTTGCTGGAGTCCTTCAGCCCCTGTGAACTTCCATGTGACTTCCAAGCTGGCCAGCATGCTGACCCCTACCTCACTTGGCACCTTGAGACTCCATCTGAGGACCAAGCAAAGCCTCCTCGTGGGACCCAGGCAGCCATGAAGGATGAGAAAAGGCCACCCTGCCTCAGTGTGATAGTGCAAGATCACAAACCCCCAACGATCACTACACTCACTTTGGCCAAGCTGCTTTCCCAGAGCAGGCATGGTGCTGGCTTAGTGAGGGAGGCTGGTGCAGTCCCAACAGGGCTGTGGGCTCTCCTCCAGTCACAGAGAGCCTCTCTGTGGTGACAGAGCTGTGGACCCCAGCAGGTAACACGATGGAAACTGACATAGACCAGCCAGATGCTAATTGATGCTGCAACCACCATCAGGGGCTGGCCCAAGGAAAGCAGCACAGCCTGACCTAGAGGGATCTTTACTGCAAGCATGGAGTTAATACAGAGCCATCAGGCAAACACCCTTTGCCACAGCCCTCTAGAGATGAGGGGTCCATCTCCCATCCCCAAAGGTACTTGATAAACATGAGCAGGCACTAACATACAACCAGCACTCCCAAGCAACCAGCACATGGAAAGTGTGGGTCACTTTTTGTCACACCATGCATGAGAGCATATGTCAGCAGCTGTACTGTCTGTGGGTATCATCTCCAAGGCTTTGGGTTTTACAGTTCACATCAAAATATCAAGTCTTTTCCTCTATTTCAGTAACAAAAGGAGGCTTGATTGTTTGCTTTTATTCCTTTGGAATGGCAACAACAAACTGAGAAACAGATGTTGAGCAGTTTGACAATACCCAAAATACACACATGATTTAATATAGTTAATCATGGGCAAAAAACCTGATGAAATGCCCGAACAAACTATTCAGAAACACTGCACCCTATGTGACAGGTGAAATCAAGAAATAGTCCATTTGGATTAAGCTGATGAAAAAATTCAAATGTACCAAGCTTAATCTCTCTACAAGATTACAGCTTGCACTAATATGTATTATAAGATTTAATCTGAGTTGGTCCAAACTACTGCATTATCATCACGATTTAAGAGATGTTATGAAAAATAATCAAAATTCATTTGGAAGTTCTCAATTTCTACAGCAGAACTCAAAAACTGATGAGTAGTGAATGTTCAGCAAAAATACTTTAAAAATGAGGATACACTTCTTATTGAATAAAAATATTGTGATGGTAAACATAATCAGAATCAGTACAAAGGTACTAGTTCTTTTAAGATATTATAGTTTCAGGAGCACTAGATTTTTACCATATAACTACTGCATTCAAAGAGAAACACACCTAAGACTACTCATTGGTTGGGTTTTTCTTCCCCCCAGCTTTTTTCATGTTAATGGATTAGAATTAAATATTTGGTCCTTTTCTGTAAATTTTCTGAAAACCATGTCCTTAAAATATTTATGTGAGGAAAACAAAGAATTGTTATCAGGAAGGTAAAATATGTATTAGATTCCTGTGCACAATTCAAGTGTCGTGATTAAGAATTTCCTCATTTATTTAAAAAAAAATAGCTATAGTAAACTAGAGTATGTGTTAGTTCAACTGGGTTATACATGTTACATTTGAAACATTTTTTTTTCCTCTGAGAAACAGAAACCAAGCCAGGTACAGATGAGGCAAGGGTAAGGAAGGAACATGGGACATAGCTTAAGGCTTCACAAAAGGCTTCTGACATCCTCAGGAAGTCAAAATCACACTTCTGCCCTGCAAGGCTCCTCATATCTCTGAAGAGTAAGAATTTATCATAGAATCTCAACTTCCCCTCCCCAGTAGGCAATTTAACTTGCCATACACCCCAGTCTTGGACAAGCCCCTGGAAAGTCCTGTCAGTATCAGGTCATACATCTTATTACCTGGCTAGAGGAATTGCTGATAAGAAAGTGTAAGAAAAAACTCAACTACAAGAAACTCAGATGCAAGAAAGAACATGCTGTCCTTATAGCCTTTCCAAGAGAGGTAAGTAAAAGAAAAGCATGAATTAATCTAAAAATACATTAACTGGACATACGATAACCTGTGTCTAAGATTATGGAAGCTTTAGGAATTCTGATTCCTCTTAAATACAATTCTAAACCTCTGGGCAGCCACTTTTTGTACTATTTGAAGGCCATAATTCTCTCAAAGTTTCAGGAATGCAGTATCTGTGTACATCACAGAATTATACTGAATCATTTGTGGCTGGGTAAAGGTAGGCTAATGAATCGGCAAGGAGGATCTGCTGCTCTTCTGGCTCAGAAAGTCTAGAGACCCAGGAGAGATGAAAATGCCTGTTTCAGGTGGCAGGTCAGAGTATCAGCTGTACTGACAGGGAACAGCACAGTCACTGCACAGTCTGGCAGAGCAGCCACACTAAAACACAAACCTGAAATTTCCTCTAATAGCTGAAAAAGAAAACGCTATGGCAGAACTGAACAGTACTGTTGCTGAAGTCGGAAAGTTTCTTGCATTTAACTCAGACTCCCTTGCTCCATCATGATTATTGGGCAAGAGGACAAATATGACTTAGTTACAGATTCAGGGTTTCAGGTAACTTTTGCTCTTCTGAATAAGGATGAGACTGTTGCAGTCAATTGATGAGCCCATATTTGAGAAAACAGGGTACTGAACCTTCTTTTCTGAAGGCTACTGTCCATTTTGCAGACAAGATACCGATTCAGAACGTTCTGGGTCTGATTCAACACATCTACCCTTAATAACCAGTTCACCTTCAAAATACAGTATTAATACATACAGTATCTACAGGGCAGACTAATAAATAGGTATGAACAGAAAGGTCAGTTACTTCACAAACCTTTTTATATCAAATTGTACTGTGAAATGGTCGTTTTTACCTTGGAACATAAGGTTCTGTTGGAGGAGGAGGTATGTAGAGATCCTGAAGGGCAGAGCTGTCTCTTTTTGTAGGTGTGCTGATAGTGCTGGATGGAGTAGCAACACTGCTTGTAGGGCTTCTAGGAATAAGAGGCTGGTTCAAAAGAGAGAGAGAAATAATCAGGATTATCATTATAATCACATTTTTATTTGTAAAAGCCAAAACCGGAATATAGTTCATAAAGCTAAAGAGATAGTTAGCAGTTCTAATGTTCTGTGTGCTTTTAAATTGACTAAAAGTCCACTCATGCTAAGAGGACAGATCTACAAATGGACATGTATTGTGCTTATAAAATTGAATCCTCTGATTACATCTTTTCCCCTTTAGCACAGTAAGTTTATTGCCAATGCCCATAAAATCAGTGATCACTAGAGCTACTGGTGAAATCTTAATGAGTAAATAACATACAGAATCCAGTTAATTCCTTAAATAAACTAACATTGCAAAGAAAAAGTCTAGTGTTTACAGCAAAAGGTGCATAAGTAGGTAATAAATTGAATGTCAAGTCCTTCCATCTGCTCAACAGCTTAAGAATTAACTGTAAAAGCTTCAGCTTATGCTTGCAGATGCTGTTAAATCAGGTACTGCATCCTCAGAGCACACACGCTATGAGAGAATCAACTGGAGATTATTATTATTATTCTTCATTCCCCTGGGCACATTCCTCACAAAATAACATTTACTCACAGGTAAATAAACTGTACCCTCCTTGCAAAATAATCATGCATTCTAGTTACCACTCCAGTCTAGGACAGGATCCTTCCTCTTAATCACATTTTTTTACAAGATTTTCACAAGATTTTCTAAGTCTCTACACAGATGCAGAAAAATCAAATGAGAAGAAAACTTTGATTGTTTTAGTCTACTTAATAACATGGCTGTTTAAAAACAAAAGCCTTGTGTGGCTTGGTTTGTGTAAAAGTTAAACTTAGGCAGAAGAAAAAGAAGGAGCAGAACAGCAAGTACAAGAGTATCTTCATACGCCCAAAAAAGAATCTAATATTAAAATATACTGAGTTTTGCTTCAAAAGAGTTTTTTCTCCTCCATCTTTTTGGAAGTTTACTCCTTGAAGAAAGAAGTGCTAGGATTGAAGAGAGTTCACTACACCTAAAATTTCTGACCTTAGTAACTACTTGAAGACACAAACATTTCACATTGCATTGATGGCAGAGAAGCTCTAAATGTGGACTGAAGGGTGCATAGAAAGATCTTTCTTCCAGAACTATTACCAATACTTTATGACAGACCAAAAGAGCATTCCTGGGCAGAATAATAAGTTCTCATTTTCTAGATATTAATCTTGACACTGTAGCAGAAAACCCCAAAAGTGTAAAGCAAGAATACAGCCAGAATGTTGGCCTTTCATCAGCTGGTGATAAGCGATACAAATCTATGCCTATCAAGCCAAGGCCCCACCACTGTGTCAGTTTTTTACAATCTGTATGTAGAAACAATGAATATCACTCAGGAAACCTCATCCTTGAGCCACTTACTGCCTTGTTTTTGGAACAGAGCTGTGGTAGGTGCTATGTAGCTCTACCATAATAAAATGCATGCTTAAAATTTGCTTGTTAAAACTTAGCAAGTCCACCTTTAGAGCAACAGCTATAAACTGACACAAGTTTTCTGGTTTTGAATGTTCAAAATCTCTCTCCTATACACAGTGATACTGCTTAACTCTTCCATTGCCCATTAGAGTTAACGAGAGTATCCTACAGCCAGGCCAAAGAAAGACAGCCTCTATTTACAGGAAGAAAGGGAGAAAGACACACACAAAAAACCAGACAGGTAAAAGACTTTACAACCACTAAAAACAAGACAAGTCTGCAAAAATAAGAACAAAACTGGTAGCAGAAACAGGTCAAAAAAACCCAAAACAATAAAAAAAAAAATCCCTAAACATCCGCTCTCCTTCTTTCAAAGAAACAAAAATCTTATCCTTTAAGTTTCCATCTGTGACACTGTAGCCATAGATGTTTTTGAACCACTCACTAATACAACAGTGTTTGTTACCTTTCTGACACCCTGCACTTCTATAACAAGAACACTTTGTGGCTTGCTGAGTGGCCTGTTGAATTAATTTTCCTTGTAAGCCAAGAGGATTTTGTGACCTAGATCACGTTTACACTTGTTAAGTCCAAGCTGTTTGCTCATGGCTCATACCAGCAGAAGCACTGAGAGGAAGACAAACTGTGTAGAAAGGTTTGCTCTTCTCCATTTAGAGGAAGAAGACAAGCCTTTACCTGCATGAAAAGGGAGGTAAGAGGAGAGGAGGACTTAGAGACTGGAATTGTGGCAGTCAATATGAACTTATGGTTTATGTTACGTAGGGAAAATAATGCTCAAGCATAAGAGTGTTCTGGACTTACAAGAGTGTGATGTGCCTCTGGTGATCCTGACAAGCTGCTGGAGGGCTAGAGGACACAAGGAAAGAATTTCCCTTGTGTTACAGCCTAGAACACGTGGCTGCAACTACATAAATTCTAATTATATTGCCCTAACTTCTGGAAAAAGAGAAAAAAAGCTGAAGTCTGAGGAATCTGTTTGGTATAACACACAGCCCTGACATACAAGTCGTTTTGTCTTCCAGGCAATTTGCTGGTTGATCCTGGAAATCAGTTTGGGTTTGGACCTCTTTGACAAATTTATTTTTAATATTTATTTATTTTATTTTGGTTTATCTTTTAGCACAGGAAGGTGGTTAAAACAGTGAGTGCAATAGGAAAAAATGGTATTCAGTCTAACACAGAAAGCCACAAGCTATCCAACTTACTGAAGGCCAGTGGTCCCCTGTCAGACACTGTCAGAGGTGAAGACACAGTGTAACTGTGGATTCTGAATGAGTGTGAATGAGTGTGATACCTCAGAGAATGGCAAAGTGAATTCACTATCCCAGTGCACCTGGAGCTCCCAAGGGGACAGAAATCGTAATCCAATACAATCCATGTGGAGGTACAATCCTGTGGGATTTTCCCAAATCATACTAGCAAGTTTCATATATTTTCCATACTTTTTTTGCCTTGCTAAACTGAACTCTCTGCTTATTTCTAAAGAAACAGAAAACTCGTCCAATTAGGAAAAAAGGGAAAGCCTAATTTAAAATTGGCCACCCCTTTTTTAAAAAAAAGCCCCCAGTATTTATCATGATTACATCAGTAAATCCGTAGCTTAGTAAGAATTATTACATGGTAAAAACATTTAAATGGTCTCTCCTGGTAGTAGCTCAACACACTGAGAGCCTTGCTGTAACTACCACGTTGTGCTGTAGAAGTTCAGCTTTCATTTTTATGTACAGAATAAAAAAGTCTTCAGACTCCTCTGGTTGAAAAGAAAGACTTCAGAACATGGCCTAGATGTATGGTACATCTACACAGCATTTTGCATTGAAATTTAGAGACCTCAACTGTTCAAGTCAATCTGGTCACATGCAAGCAACCAGCTCATGCAGCTCTCTATCTCAATGGCAGCCACTCAGAAGGCCGCATGCAGGCACCTTAGACATAAAACCACATGCAACTCCAGTCAAGTATTTCTAAACTGGATGCCTTGGAGATCAGTGGTATCACTGATTTAATTCTCTTCCAAGGAGTAGAGATTCTCCTGCTGCAGTTCCTTTTGGCAGGCTGGCCAGGGCAAGTGGGATTGCTGAAACAGCAACAAAACAAAAAAATTTTCAGGTCTAAAGAGTTGAATACTTTGCCCATGGGAAAAGCCTGACAGAGAAAGTCTGGAAGTTACATATTAAAACTGGAACAACCGAAAAAATGTCCCACAAATGACCCTGCATCAATCTTAATCCACAATGACAGATACAAAATTTGTAATTCAATATGTTTTGGAGTAGTATTTCTCAAACATTTTGAATGCACCACCCTCCCTTAGGTTCATTAGTCTTTACAGAGCCTTCCCTAAACTGTGGCTTGGCTGCTGAACAGGAAACCAACCATTGTTACTCACAGCAGCCAGGAGAAAGGAAATCCCGGCAAGCACTGACTGACAGCACACAAGTCCCCTCTCTTCAGTAGCTGTTCTTCCCTGGTTGGCTCTGCCCTGTGGTCCCCACCTCCCTCCTGCTAACAGGACCCATTGCTGCTGGTTGCACCCCCAGTCCTGAAGAAACTGAGAGGGTGTCCCAGTGAGTCAGCATATTCTTTCTGATTTTTCTATCTAAACAATGAATGTAACCAATATTTAATATATACTATCTAAAATACTTTTTAATGTTTTGAATAACTCTTTGAACCTTTCATTAACACCCTTGGAAGCTGCAATATAAGTTTGAGAAACATTGCTCCAAAAAAAGACATACAATTTTTCAAAATATAAGCAAAACTAATACAGAATTTTAAATTACATTATCTTTATACAGTATTTGCATAAGCGTGTAATAAGCAGATTTTACTGCCAATGTATTTTTCATACTGGATCAAAACTACAACAATATATTGAACAAAATGTTTCCAATAAAATAAACTTTTTATAAGAACAATCATGACATGAAATAATGAGATACTGCAACTAATTCAGAGTTCATTTTAACAGTGCTACAAAGAATGCCCAGTTCCCATGAAGTTAAAAGACAACTAAGTAATTTAAAAGCAAATAAGTTAGTATTTTATTCAAATTTAATAATTAAAAGTGTAGGTTCATTAGCTCTAGTCATAAATGATGAAAACAGTATATAGCATTGTGTCTAGATGAATGAAGGAGGCAATACAATCAAATAAGAAAATATAATGAACAAAAATAATAAAAGCAGGATTTTCTTTCAAACAAAGGACTTGTCATTGTTGCCTCTGCTTCTTAGGAAAATGAGAAGCTGAATATATAACAGTGGAAATATGATGCACATCTAACCCAAAACAAACTCTGTTAAAAAAACTACAGATACTGAGCTGCTAGTGCTTTTAAAACAGTACAATTTAATAAAATACAAAACAGTACAGCGAACTATAAAGATATACAAAAGGTGACATTTCAAAAGACCTGGTGAAGGAGGGGTCAGAAGTTTTTTTTCCACGACAACACACCAGATGTGGCTGGCAGCTGGACCTGCCCCATCCTCACTGCCATGAGGAAGAGCCTTCTCACCCACACCAGCAGGTGCATTCCAAATTAACCGAAGCATGGTACATGTTGCTCTAGCACTCTTTTTCTGTATTAAAAAAACTGGATGAAGAGTCTTCCACACTGTAATAAAGTCCATTTTCTTTTGAGTAATTAACACAGCATTTTCCAGAAGACAAAGGAGGACTTTGCAGCTAGGTTCTTGCTACTGTGCTGCCAGCGACTTATACAAGATTTCATGCTCTGAGAATCTTCTCTATTGAACTTTCCACCCATATTCCAAGAGCACTTGAAGGGGCCTTCCTTTGAAACCTCCCCAGAATAACACAAAGTGGAAAGGAGAAACAAAACAGACAATCTAGAGTAGAGGAAATTTATTTCGGTTAAGTTTTGAACCAGACAAAAATTTGCAGAGTTCAAAAATAAATTCACCTCTATGTCAAACAAGGAAAATAAAAAATGTAAGGGTTAAAGTTAATTAGTTTGTTCACCGTATTCAGTAGCAGTCAGAAATACAAAAATTGCAAACTGCAATATCATTCTAGGTTCTCACACAATGGATCAGACTATCAAAAAAAAAAAACTGAAAGTCCAATTTAGTAAGGTTTGTCTTGCAGGCATAACACCATAATATTTATGGTACAATACCACATTAATAAATACTTCCAATTTTTCAAAAGGCGACCACTAAATCTCCCAAGGCCACAGCTGCCTAATTCAACTGTTGAAAAAGCAGTAACAAAAAACACAGGCTGAAAAATCCTTTGACTTCACAAATTTGGACATGATTCTAAAATGCATCATGGGAGAACCTTGATTACCAGTAAGAGGTTGGATACTGATGGATATTAAAACAGACAATCAACTCACTGAAAACACAAAAAAATCACCAATCAACCGAACAGCACTTTCTTTAATCAAGACACAAGGGGGAAAAAAAAAAGTGTTTTTTTTTTCTGTACTGATTGACCTTAGAGCTGGAATTAGTGTGCTTGTAAATAAAAACTCATTATGTAATGATGCATAGTATAGCCAAAGGCTAATTCTATTATTTTACTGTACATCAAACCATTCAGTTTCAGGATGGCTACACCAGATGCATAATTCTTCTTCATCTTTCTTTCTTTCCCCTAACCTTTCATATTTATTCTAAGAATACTTATGAAAAGAATAAATGTGTTTCTGATAAAAAGGAAAAAAAAACCTCACAAAGAATTAAAAATAAATCAATAATTATGTATCCTGCATTTAACTCCGAATTCATGGCAAGACTGCAATGTGAAGGCAGAGCTGTTCAAAGTAAACAGCTGAAAATTCTAAGAAGCATTTATGCCAATTAAAAACCAGTTAACATCTGAAGGATCTAAAAGTATTTTCCACACTTGGAGACTGTGAATGTTTGGCTGGCATATAGCTAACCTAGATCACTAACAGTGGGCAGAAAGCTCTTAAACATTTCATTATCAGTTTATAATTTAACTCCTAGGACACCCTGCCACCCACACACAAACCAGCTCGATACACTGGTGGTACCTGTACAGTGCTTGAGCTGGGACACTCACTGAGCACTTTCCCAGCTCACAGGTATATTTATTATCTCTCCATCAAGCCTAGTTTGTCATGCAGCTGCAAATGGCAAACTTCACATTCTTAAACACAACTGCGGACTGAACAAGCTGAATGTCATTTACCAATAATTCCTCCACATTATTCATGTTATGCTAAAATTAAGTTTCAAAGGTTCTCAATTTAAACATCACAATGTAAATTTTAATGTAAATGCGTCTTCTAATTTAATACACTGAAATATTTACCTTCTACACCTATGACATCAGCTGTTAAAAATATTGATTGGTGGGATGCATACAAAAAACTCAAGTCTGATTTTGCGTCATCTTCCTTACATTATGGCAAACTTTCACCTTCCTACCTCATTCATCACAATATAATTTGGTTGTGACACCACATTTTTCTTGCGTTCACTCTATTTGCAGAAACAAAAAGATCACAACAGTCTTTTTGTTGATCCTATTTCCCATTTTATCAGAACTTCATCCCCATATCTCACTCTATAATCTTTTGAATATTTTACACTTCAACAGAATTATTACTGAGTCACAATTTTCTTATAGTTTGTGTCTGCTGAATAATACATATAGTTCAATTAATTTAACTCTGGGATGACAGCACATTTGTTACCATTCTCAAATATTTCAAAACATCCTGATATGGGAAAACAAGTTAGCATAACCTCCCCTGCTTGCAAAGCTGATGTTAAGTACTGCTTTCCTTTATGGTTTTTTTTTGTATTTGCTATCACTTTCCTTCCTCTTCTCTCACATTACATCCCAAGCTTTATTAAATAATAGCCCCTTTATGTGAATCAGCAACATAAGAAATTTCAGAACAGCCATAGCATCAAATTGCAATTGTTGCACTTAAGAGTCTTTCTGAATAATTTTTTTTTCAATTAGTTAAATAAACATAATTTCTTCCTATTTTAACAGCTATAAAATTACACTGCACTCAAACTTCTTTTGATGCTTGTTATTGATACAATATTCAGTACTGATTTCACACTTCGGCTACATTTAAACTTCAACATCAGCTGACTTTAACATCTGTTCAAGTCTGATCTGCATAAATCAACAACAGAAATTTCCACATTATGCATCTTCTGAAGTTTGAACTTCACCCTGGAGCTTTGTCCACACTCCGCCTACTTAAGAAAACTGTTGTTTCTCACACTAAAATTATAAATTACAACAGACACACGTATGCTCACTGCACACATAAGCGCTGAACAAGGTTCTGGCCTTTTCCTGGTGTCATATTTGATAAAATCAGAATAATATCATCATGATACCAGAATTATATCTGCAATGTTTAACAGTACCTCTATTTGTGCTCATATTAGCCTTAAAAAAATTCATATTTTTCATGCTAACAGCAAGAACTGACCCTCCCACCCCCAATACTCCCATTGCCCCCCATTCCCCAAATCTGTAAGATTACAGAAAATCTCTATCTAGGATCAATGTCATCCAGAACAGATCATCTACATTCAAACGAGCTGTCCAGATTTACTTTATCATTAAATGCAGAGAAAGAGGCATCTGCAGGGGCAAATTCACCACATCCTAAAGGCAGATCAGTTGAGAACAGTCCAAGATGAATGAATCAGTAATTACTACTGCATGTCTGCTGGCCAAAGGGAGTTTAAGTGAGAAACCTGAATGACATGTAGATATTTACATAGCAGATCCAAAGTTAGATCAGTTGAGTAAGACCCAAGTACCTGTCAGAAACTTTTGATGTGGGGTCTGCAGCGTTATTATTCTGGTAATAAAAGATGAAGTGAAGCAAAATGGAGTATTTAGAAGCCTGGCCCAATTCACCTGAAGAAATACCAAACTCACTCAGGCTCAGCATTTAGACTGAAAGCATCTGACCCCATTTAAGGCAATGTGTATTTTACATTTGTATGTATATTTTCACTAAAGCTATGGAAAAAGTGCAGCCTTCAAGTATAGACATTCATACACTCATTTCATGCATCCAGATTTGCAATTTTATCTTCAGATGCTAATTTCTGGCTGAAAGTTTTTGTCACATGTGTATTCAGCTGTTTATATCTGAAAGGCCAAAACACCTCAATCATTTAAAAATCTTAGTTTCAAAGACTATAATGCATTTCACCGTTATATAAATATTTATACACACACACACATATATATACATACACACATATGAAAGAAGTTCTTCATGGCATTAGTTTTTTTATGTATCTCCTAATATTTCAAATGGCATAAGATCACAGATAAATGGCAGTGGCATTTCCATATCCCATTTTCCTTTCGTCCAAACTTTGCAGAAGTCTTTTCTCTTTCATATGTACTTAATTTTTAATTAGAACTTTTAGTGTGGTAATAAAAATGTCCCAAAGAATGCACTCTTTATGCAAACAAAATAAATTTCTAAAACAGTATTCTGTGTGAACCGAATGGAAAAATGGATTATTTGTTGGTTCCATCAGTTAGTTACATGTCTTCATGAGTCTGAACATAACTTTTATTTCCTACAGTAATCCATCACAGTGACATTTTATCCTAAAGTTAAACATGAAAGCTCTAATGAAACCCTTCCACGGCTTTCAGCACGTTGCAGGTTTACCAAAATCAAGTGCCCAGCCAGACATCCTGTGCTATGCCTCCTGATGCGCAAGCTTTCGATCTCAAAGACAACTCTGACACAAGTACAGCTTCATTTACATGAGGAAATTTTGATGGTCAAGTGGTTTATTGAATACAATCACCTTATGAATTTTCCTATAACTCCATGAGTGATCAAACTGAGAACTCAAACATTTTTATTCCCTCTTTTTTGAGGTTATACTGTACTGAGATCTTCACAAGAAATCAAACTAAAATTTATCAGTTTGTGAAGTATGTTTGTCTCTCCTTAGCTAGAAAAAAATTATCTGAAGCTACTTTTCTGCATTGTAGAACACAGGGATGATTACTTCTTAACTTTGGGAAGTTCTAACAGGTTTAATTTCAATTAAGCCTATGAGAACAAATTGCAGAGAAATAATTTCAGAAACAATTTTTCAAAGTATACAAGAGTAAATCTATATGCTGCTGAGGATGAAGCACAATAAAGCATCATTGAGATAATCTATAGTTAAAATGATGGTGTATGACTTATGATTAAGCTTTATTACCTGCAGAGCAAGGGGCTTCCATCTCATATTTTTCAGTAAAGCTGGTGCTGAGGTAAGCATGCTCTGAGGTCGCTTTTTCAAAGTTAAGATAACACCACTCGGATCCTCTCGTAGTGCATTCACCAAATTTTTCAACTGCCACCCCACCTGGTAACCAGTAAAATCATTACAATAAAATTGAGGTACATTATTCAATATGTAATGTTCCCTTTTTAAATAAGATTAGTAAATAACATAAAGGAGTGTATATATATCAAAGGAGATTAACTCTAGAAATGTCGAAACTTAATTACTGCATAAAAATCACATAAACTAAAATAATTATTATAATGCATTAAGATGTATATGCATCATTTCAGGTTTTAGAATTAATAAACTACTGTTACTTCACTGCAAAGGCACAATTAAATCTCAAGATATTTTCAAACTTTGCTCTGGTACATAGACTTTAGAGACTAGAAAGTTAAAAAGCCCTGGCTTTTGCATTGACAGTTCATTTCAAAACTGAGCATTTCGTACTTCATGGTTACTATTCAAAGTCCACTAACTACATGCAGTCCTACACTACTACTCCTAACAGCTTATGCAAGCATAAACCAGTTCAGGAAAACCTAATCTTCACACTGCTATAAAAATGAAGTCAGAATAACAAGGTCTTTTTTAAAATATTGCTTCTTTCATGATGATTTCAGAAACAAATACAGTAAATCAATGACTGAAATGTAGTCCAGTCACTATGTATTAGCCCAAAATAAAACTTTCCTAATTTAATTACAGCATTTTGAAATATTTTAAAATTAAAACCTTGATTAAAATGATAAGCAACAAGTTTCTATTTATAAATGCAAGATAGAACTTCCTGAATAATTTATTTTGCATTTTTGGGAAAACTACTTCAAATACTAAAACATTTTAAGTCATGACAATGGTTTTAAGTCTGAATATGGCCTGACTGCAAGGTACCTATTGTGAATGCTTTAGGATAGTAAAAGAATGCTTTTTCAAGTTTGGCACCTAGACTGGCAATACATAGAATCATAAATCACTTCAAAATCTTGGCCTGTAGACTCAGAAAGTGATTATTTCTGTAAATTTGACAGCTTTTCTACCTCTTTTTGCTCTGGCCCCCACCCACGCCCTGCTAAACAAACAAGTAAATTTTCCTATTTTGTAAATTATCACAGTTAGGGATATTTTCCTTCTTTCACAATTTGTACAAGAACACTGTCAAGAAGAAAATTACCCAGCTGAGAAAAGGAAAAACAAAAATCCAGAACTTTGAAGTGATAAGGTTATTTTACATTTGAATAATAACTTTGAAAAATCAAATTGGCAGTGTGAACAAAGAGCAGAGATGTTCCTTATCATTGGTATAGTGCAACATGACACAAACATATGTTACCTATGCTTAAGCAAGATAATAATGTGTAGGTTGTTGCTACTTATTTTGTACCTTACTCCTTATTACACCAAGCCTCACTTAGATTACTATCACTTATTTTAAGAACTGCTTCTCCCAAACAAGCACCCCACTTGAGCCAACATTAATTTTACCAACAACCCTGAATCACAGACATGGCTCAAATCCCATCACCCTTTCTTCAGCTCCTGTGAACCTACCTGTCCTGTTTCCACCACAGCAAAGCCCAACATATCCAGGATGCACTTCTACAGTAACATTGTTGTATGCAAAGAAAAAGGGTACTGAAAACACGCATCTCTATAGAATATTTTTCAGCTTTCACAGAAAACTTCCAAGCATGCTGAAATCCTTATTTTCAGTCCCGTGTACTAGGCATATGGCTATTATACTTTGAACAAAATGAAACATTACATTAACCAACTCCATCTCCACATCCCACTAAAGTTTCCATTGTGTTTCAACAGCATTTAAACAAAATACCTTCAAGCCCAAGCTTTGTGTGTAGGGACACTGCAATCTTATATAAAAAATACCTTGCTACTTACAGCACTGTTTTCTTATTTTAGAGACTTTCACCACTGCTTAGAAGCAATATATTCCCCACAGTTACATAATGTCACTGTGGGCATATGTGAGGTTTCATCTGCTATCCAAAAGAAGGAATTATTGGCCTACAGTTCATGTAAGCTATCTTTGTACCTAAGGTACTGCACACTGTAATTCCCTAATGCAACAACTGAAGAGGGATTTGTGGAGCAGAATCCTTCTGCTGAACAAAGCAGCACAGGGAGCCTTGAGGAGAACATGATTTGACCTCAGTTATGGAGTCAGGATGTAAAGTTCTTCCCAATTAAGTTGGTAGGACACTGCATGCGAAAACTGTACTTCAAAGCCATCTGTTTCTCACTGAAATAGCCAGAGAAATATAAATAAAATTGGGGCTTTTTGGTTATGCTAGCATTTAAAAAATTATTTTAAATGCACTTTCCTACTTTGCAGAGATAAACTGTCTCGTGTATTTGAAATATGCATTACATTGCAATAAATGGGAGATTATCTAGTCTCTTCATAAGAGTTTGGGGGATTAAAGAAAAAATAGCTTCAAAGCACTAAATCTGATGTATTTAATTTAGAAGCTCATGAATAAAAACAATTTAACTTAATTTTTCACAGTGAAATTCTGAGTTTATTATAGATTTCAAATGAAGTTCATCCTTTGCTTTTATCTAGTTCCCTGACAAAAGTTTTCTGGCTCTTCAGACAGGTCTTGATGGCTTCTCACAATCTAAACAAAAAGTGCTAAATTGGCCTAAGAAGAACAAGTCACATAAAAGGCAGTCAACAATCAACTGAAGGAAATCAATGTCCACATAGGTGGCCTGTTTTTAAGTTCCAACATAGTTCAGATCCTCTCAAAATTCATTTTGACACAGACAAAACAATTTTATTTGAGGAGGTCAGGCTGGAAAGTCGAAAAAGCAGGGGCTGTATCTGGAACTGAAAACTCTTTTTCAGAAATCCACTTCAGTGACATGTAACTTACCCTTTAACTACAATTTGGTCCTATTCTCCTTTCTCCTTACCACAGTTAAAAATTTGCAACTCCTAATCATCAAATGTTTTGGGCAGAATTTTCTAAGTTCCTACCATATCCTTTATCCTGCCCATGTACCACCAAAAAGGACAGTAACAAGAAAGTTTCAACACTGGTTTAAAAATTCAATATATATGTAAGAGGATTGTATTAGCAGACAACTTTACTTATAGTAAAATAATCTGAGCAATTAATCTTGAAAACAATGCACTAAGCTGACCAGGTGGCCATTTTTAAGAGCCAAGGAAGCTACTGTTGCTTGCTTTAAAATAAATTTACATTGTTAAACTAGTGCCACCTAGAAGCAGCAGTCAGGAGAGGAGAGGTCTCTGATGGCAGCCCAAGCCCAGTGCTGGCTTTCGCTGCCCACCCCTGAATCGCTGTGCAGCTCATGGCCACGCGCAGGGAGGGACCGGGGCAGCCACTGGTGCCCTCAGGGGTCGTGGTGAGCTGGTTTTGCCAACATTGCAGCAGCTCTGCTGGAGGAGTCTGCCAGGGAAGGGAGGGACAGAAAGGGTGACCCACACCTAAGGACCGGTGGCCCAAGGCCAGATCCACAGTGCTGCTGGGGTGGCACAGGCAGGGACACTGCGCTCCCAAAGGGGAGGGAACTCCACACAGAGACACAGCCTGCACACAGGGTGCCTACAGCACCAGCATCAGGCCACCTCCACATTTCTCATTAATTCTACCACTACATGCCCAGGGACTGTGGCCAGGCTGGGAAGCCTCACCAGGATGCTCCAGAGGCACCCAGGACACCCAGGCTGCTTCAGCAGGGCAAGACTGGCACACAAGAGCCCTGCATAGCCCTGACACATCCTCCTCATCTCCTTGCCAAGCACTCACTAACCCAAATCACAGGAAGCTTCAGCAAAGGGTACTGTTCAAGGTCCCCATCCACCTCCTGGAAAAAAACATGCTTCTGAGCAAGCTGAGATATATTTTAAAAGATCTCTATGCTTCTTTGACTTTCAGCAAGCACATCTGGATGACACTATTACAACAGCCTGAAATTAAACTTTTATTTTGAATTCCAATTCTAAATTGTCTAGAATTTCACTTTTAAATTATTAAGTTGCTCTTAAATAGGTTTCCCCCCCTCAAATGAATCAAATGAATCTATTGTCCCTCTTATGACAAGCTTAGAAGATTGGCAATAATCTTGCTTTTTCTGAAAGTAAGCATGACCATTCATTGAATCTTTTTTTCACACAGCTGCACTCATAACAGTATTCCCATATTCCTGTACTCATGAGTACTGCTGTATGTTATGATCCAGAAAGGAGATCTGTAAAGTATTAACATGCAGGCAGCTCAAATACAATTGGATGGCCCTACAACAATTATTTTTAGGATGCTATGAAATAACCTAGTCTGAAAAATCTAGGACTTGTATCCCCAGAGAACAGCTACATCATTTAAAAGCAGGGTGCAAACCCAATACACAGTGAAACGATATCATCAAGAAGGTGGAATAACAGCCAAATGATAAACAGAACAGAGTTCACACTTTACCAGGCATAATTCTATCCTAAGGGTGACCAAAGTCCCATGAAAGCTTTCTGCATCCATGAAAAGAAAACTGTTATTTTTTTCCATT
This sequence comes from Peucedramus taeniatus, assembly GCA_013400575.1. Classification (NCBI taxonomy): domain Eukaryota; kingdom Metazoa; phylum Chordata; class Aves; order Passeriformes; family Fringillidae; genus Peucedramus; species Peucedramus taeniatus. The sequence continues at coordinate 155,585 of WBNO01033558.1, forward strand.
ACTTTAATTATTTCCTGACTTCTAGATTTTGAAAAGGTAAAAGTACTAATATCTTTACACTTTTGAAGAAAAAATAATACCTTGCTGCTAAATATAATCTGCTAAACCATTTCCTATTTTCTAACTATGTGAATATGCAAAATCCATTCTAGTGTCTAATTTTAAAAAGTTGGTGGACTGGGAAGATAACCAAAATTATTTTTCTTTCAATGTTGCCTGTAATTAGTTGCATGCACTCAGAGTACTTTGACTTATCATTTCAGGCTTCAAGCTTTTACTCATTTTTCAGCAAAAAAACCTGAACACTTTCTAGGAGGAAAAGTGTATTCACCTTAAGAAGTAGGTTTTTTTAAGACTTCCATATCAAACATCATCTTGCATTTAATGAAAAAAATAGTGCATAAGAAAAAAATCCCCAACACTGCACTTCAAATAACAAATATCAAACATAGCACGTTGTTAAGCAACTCAGAATCTGACAAGAAATTTAAGAGCATCATGCTGCTAAAACAGCAGACTGACTTCCATGAACACTGGCCAGAAACAAGGATGGTCAGCTGTTAGCCCCACGAAACAAATGTTAGAAGGAAGTATCTTCTTCCCTTCCCTTAGCTACAGATGCCTGAAACGGCGAAAAATTAATGGAAAGCCATAGGTCTTCTGTCTCCAGAAAATGTAACTGGTGAGGAAACCACAAAAGGATGTTTACAGCATGGACTAGCACAGAGATGAAAGCTGTATCTGTATGCAGTAGGGGAAGCAGTGTCAGGAGTGCAGTAGATGTTTTTCAGGGATTTATCCAGGTTCTTAAGCTAGCATGATAATAGCATCTGCACTTGCATAATGGTTTTCTCCCAAAGAGGAGAGGTTAATAATATTGCGATTGCATAGGCTGTAATTCTAATTAAAGGGTATCTTGGCTACATTATTTAAATCAATGCAATTTTAATTCAATGTTAAAAGTCATTTCTGTGCATCCTTAGAATGTCACTGATCATACTGCACTGTATCATTGCCCAAAGTCACAACAATGCAGTTTCTATGTAAAGTACATTGAAAAAAATCACATCTCTTATTTGAATAATTCCTGATAGTTCACTAAAAATTTTGCTTACTACCACCAAACCATGAAATAAATGATTTTTAAATTTATTTTGGCTATGTACACCTAAGACCACAATTAAGAGACTTTCCCAAGAATAAACTAAGTTAGGGTCCAAATTGAAAGCTGAGTGCAGAAATCACTACCTCTCATTAGGCTGCCCTAAACACATTTCCTTGTCAGAAAATGTATCAGACCCACAGCTTAACATCTGCAAAGTACAGCAAAGTACCAGCATAATTCAACAAACTTGAAAATATTAGTAACATAACTACAGAGCACCTCAGTATAGGAGCCAACCATCTGTATTATCCATGGGGGAACTCAAAATTTGCTTTATCTAGAAACAGAGAATCAGTTCTGTACTGAAGGTTGGACACTGTTTAATAGCAATGCTTACCTTTCATTTTGTACTGATACAATCAACCTTCAGCTCAGAGCTACCCCATTGTTTTGCTTTTGAGTCATTGCTAGCACAACATCCTAGAACAAATAAATGAGTATATTTGTTGGAAGAGCAGAGACTCCAAATTTACAGGTTTGGTTATATATTTTTCAGACATAAAGGTCAGTTACTAGGTACAATTTCTGAGGAAGAAGGGTCTAATTTCCCCATTTTAGGGTGCAGCTCTAAAAAAATGGGGTTGGTTCCAGTTCAGATTTTGTGTACCTGTGAAATTGGATGCATTTTCCTTCACTTGGGTACCTGCAGTGACTGGCTGTCTGCAGTGTGGCAATTATAAGGCATCTGTCTCTTTAACCAGGAACACAGATAACCAAAAAGACAGCTACTGGCAATTTGGAAGGTTTTCACTCAACCCTCCATCTAGTTTCAGAACATGGATCTCAGCATTATTTATCCTCAGAGAGACTAAACTCAGTCTTTCAAGTACTATGAAGGTGTCTCAAGAACCAAGATGTGCATAACTTCCATGGGGGCAAAGTACTGTGCTGATGGGACTATGCAAACACAACCCCCAGTCATACAATAGGCAAGAAACCATAAGGTCCTTGCACTGGGATATGGGAAGTGAGGGTTCTGGCCCCAGTTCCCAGACACCAGTTTTTTTGTGTAATATAAATGCAATACAAACTAACACGCACTGTAAAGAACAGGGTCTGGGAGCCCTGCTGTGGTGAGCAGGCCTTACCCCTTTCTTCAGCAAGGACACAGAAACTGAACTCTTATGAACACAGGTGCTGCCACCAGAGTCCTTGCTTGGCCTCATTTTCAAGAGCTTCCAGGGAATATATGGAGAGCCCAGGTGCCTATTCATTTCAGCAGGGCTTCTGGCAAAGGACAGTATCTCCCCAGCCAAAGAAGAGATATTTCAGCATCCTTGGGTGGCCTCGGGTGAGTGCTAAGAAAACTCAAGTGCTGATAAATATCTAAGCAGGCACAAAGAGCTGGTGGCAGGAGCTGGAGGCTCAGGCAGGATTTAGGCAGACTGGGTTACACCCTGCTTTCTCACAGATTAAGCTGCAGTATGAACGTGGATGGCTTCCCCCTTTCCCAGGGGAGAGGAAGAGCCAAGTTCTCCACATTTCATGCAGCATAAGGAATGTGCTCTACAGGAGTGACCCTGCAGTATTAACCCCCGGCTACATTTGCCTTACAGGAACTCATTTTTGTGGCCTTGTGCTTCATCTCACAATGGGAATTTGACTTAAGTGTGTGTGCATTGCACAGTCTCATCCCCAAATGCTTGTCCTGGAATTAAAACAATAAACATATGTAAACATACATGCATACACATATATAATTTCTTTCAGATTAGATTTACATTATCAAAACTTAATATTTTAGAATGATTCCACTGAGTCAGTAATTCCATCAGTCTTTGACCTCGCCCAGCTTTTCAGTGTATAAATAAACTACTTGAGATCCCCAGCTAAAGTGCTGTTACCCTTGAAGCAGATGCTTCTTGAGACTGAATTCATATAGTGAAAATAAATTACAACGTGTACCAAGAAATTGTAAAAAAAAATACTTAAGGTCACTAATGACCAACCAAACAAACCAAACCAAACCAAAACAAAAACAACAACAAAAAATTTCCAAATCCAAAATAAGCCTGTAAGTGAGCTGCAAACTTATGCAGCATCACTTAGCTAAAGGAAGGACAGGGATACAGAGTTAAAAGAAATTGTCTTAAAAAAGCAGTAATTATTTAGTCATGACAGAGCTTTTCTTTTGGTTTTTTTTCCCCCATTTTATTCTATTAAAATAATCAGCCATTGACTATGTATTCCCTTCAAGCCACTGAGTTGCTTTAATCCAGTACTGAGGGTTTTTTTTTAATAAAAATTTATGTGTTCACAGTACATCTACTCAAATAATAGAATTTCCCTTGCTTTAATTTTTTCTCTCATGGGACACAGCATGAATTTGCTTTTCTTACTGTTTTGATCTATTTTTACGGCAACTATCACTGTCTTGCACTTCCTAACAGTTACCTCCTAATTTTATCAGAGTAAGACATCAGATTATGCAACAGATCAGCTTGTGTCATGTACACAGCTGCTACCTGCACAAAGCACAGAAGTATTCAAAATTATTCCACCCTAACTCCTAAGTGGTCCAGGCTGTGCACGAGTGTAATGTCAGTTGTGTTAAAATGCACAACATTGAAGACATCCCTCCTTAAGCTTTCATCATCTTTTCTACAATGTACTTCAATTTTCAGCAACCTCAGTTAAAAGGAAATCATTAGCAGCAGAATAATACCTGCCTTCCTTTCCAAATACACATACCTGAACACACACTAACAGTAAGCCTTTTTAACCTCTTCTTATGAGACAAAAAGAGTAATACAATCTGTACTCTGTTCTACAGGCATAAAAAATGTTAACAATAGAAAACTCTAATTCTACTTAATATCTGCTACCTGGCATAAAAAATACTCTAATTATATATTCTGAAATAACAATTTCAACTGCAGAATTTACAGTATTCTCACTATAGAGAACATACTGTTAAAATTTTAATTTAAACTGCCTGCAAATACAAATTGTACCAAGATTTGTAGCCAGCAGCAACTACTGAGAATATGAAAATAATTTTTATCAGGAATATATGCAAAACATTTTGGCAGCATAATGTCTTTCAATATTTATGTTGAAAATATTAATATAATTTACAGCACCACTTAGAGGATTTTTTTCATATGGAAATGCTACCATGTGGGGAAAAAAAGCAAAACAGAAAAAACTCTCTAAAAAATGAAACCATTAAAATACATCATCTTCCAGTGTGTTCTGTGCAGAAAGATGAATTTATCAATTAGGTCACAAAAATACTCCACAGAATACTGCAGCAGTTTTTAGCAAACACATCCTCAAGAGTATAGTCCTAAGTATAGCTTGTATAAAAATATTAGACTTGGATATGGATTCAGAAACATTGCTATTGCCAGTGGTAACACTGTGAAGGTCCACTAGTGACACTCACAGAAAAAGTCAACTGGTATCTGCAGAGGATTTCTTAATACAATCACACTGCTTTCAAAAGATACTTGGGTGCCTAAAAGTCAGCCCAGGTGTGTATTCCCAAACAGCAGCTGTACAGAGCAGTGTATGTCCTCAATTACAAAATAAATTTTTTCTCCCAAAGAAAAATAATTTAAGAACTCAATATGAATGTTGTCTGCTGAATGCTGTCCCTGTATGTTCATATAATCACACAAGTAAAGTACCAGAGCTCAATAGTAGTAGAGCTGTCCAGTCTGGGGTACAGCCAGGACAGAATAAAAGAAATCTGGTTTTGAGTGAGCTGTAGGACATAGCAAATGGCATTTGGTGAGCAAGACCACAATCAGCTGGCAGGGAATACTTCTAGAAATACAGTGTATGGGTACTGCAGGCATGTCACAGTCATATGAGATGATGAGCATCTTTTGTTGCACCAACTTGTTCTTGAAAGAACTTCCTGAAAGGACTCGTATAGCAACGTCAGCCTTTCAGTGCTTGTCTGTTCACAGCTCCATCAGCTCCACACCAATCCCACAGATGAGGCTTACCATGCCCAGCACATATTCTAGTGCACTGAACTGCAGCAGAAGCTTGGGACCAGGTGCTCTGGAGCAAAGAACCAAGAGCTCACTTGGATGTGGGATGCCAGTACCCAGGATACAGGACCAAATGTGCCACTCACAAAGCCAGAGGCAGTAAGGACCAGTTTCCATAACCATTTGTGATTACGAATGACACTGACAGTGTTCCCTTTCTATTCTTGGGCACAGTCAACCAGGTTTAATACTTTCAATTAAGACAATCGGGTTGACTTCAAATTAAAGCAAAAAAACTGACATAGTTTAGTTCTGTTATCACCTAGGAGGAAGGTAGCTGCTGAATGGCAGCGGTGGCTTTCTGCTGCAAATGAAATTCCACTGGAACGTGACACAGATGAGCTTAAGTTTAAAAATTTAATAAGAATAATTATTTGAAGTTTGGCAGAAACGTGAAGCAGCATGGGCTGGCCAAAGCTTACACTGGTCTAACACAGATGTGACAATGACTTGTTTGATGGCTGTTCTGTCCTGTCAGAGACAGAAGTGCAACTGGATGCCCACACTGCACACCACCCTATTTACATAAGAACGAGCCTGTGCTCATCAAAGTGGTGTGTGTGCCACACATCAACTCCAAATGACCCCCAGGAATCAACTGGAAAGAGATTGCATGGACAGGAGCATCCAGCATTTGTTCCCATGGGGGAACGAAAGATCATGTTCTCGCACACATTTTGTTTCTGCAATGCCGCACTTCCCTGACATATGCAATATAAAATAATATATTTGTGGGTAACTGCACATCTATGTAAAAAAGATAACATAAATAACACCATATAGTCTCAAGACAAATTCCATGGTAAAGGGAAATTGACAAAAATATTTTTTCTTTTGAAGGGATCATGACAATTTAGTTCCTTTCTCAGTACTACACAATACTTACAGAGACTGTAAAGACGGGATAGGGAATTATACTGAAATTTTGAGAGGGTGGTTGAAGAACAGACTAAAATTGCCAAAAAGTATGGACCCCTTATTCTGGCTACAAATAGTTTAGGACAAAGCCCTGCAGAACCAGGTTACTTCCATAAAGACTTCCATGAACATTTCTGAATAGCCCTAAAAAGCTTTTAAATGTAAATCCCACCCACCTTTAAAACTGAATATTTGTGTTAACATTTACCAAACTTCTATAAACAGAGAAAGCCCAAGAATTCAGAAAGAATTAAAAGCATGATCTGGGAGCTGTTCCTCTATCTCCTCCTCCATAAAAGCACATGCATGACAGCAACTGAAGGAAATTGAACAAAAAGCTTATTTCCCTTGAACTTTTATAATCTTGCTGCACTGTTTTTTTTGTTCAAGTCAAGCATCGTAAGAAAATAAAAGTACTGTTTTAAATACAGATGCTGTGAATGGAAGTTGTATAAGGTGTCAAACATCTTATGTTAAAAGCTTGGACTGACCCGGCTGTCCCCTCTCTTGTACTAGTGATGCCTTAAGTTTTAGCTTTCATATTTTCCAGATTCTGTACTGCATTAGTATATAACTCTGAACTTCATATAAAGTGTTAGCAGGTTCTCTTCACAGTTTAGTTAGACAAAATAATCCTTTTCCAGCCTGAGAACCAAGGACATCCTTGCAGCTTCAGGCCCAAAAGGTACAAACAACAGTGAACTGAGGAGAGCAATCTGGGAGGATGGGACTCCACAGCCTAAAGCTGTAATTGGACATTTAACCCCAATATGGAAATGGACCAAAAGTTATAAAAGTGTGAAAACTCATGACCCATTGTCCATCTTGGGTGTAGCCTCGGCCAGGCTCTTGTGCTGCCCAAGGTGTATCCCTTGATGGCCTTTTAATAAATACCTACTTTATTCCTTTAACACTGTATAGCCTCTGTTCCAGGTAGCTTCTCAAGGCATCACTGTTCCAGCCCATTTCCCCACTAAGCCTCCCTAGAAATACTGCCTCATTAAAAGCCAAGGTAACAAGGCAATAAATGAAATACCTGTGTTCACAAAAGCCTAGCTGGATCTGAAACACTGCAGAAAAGACAAATATTTGCAAACTAATTTTTCTACTAAGAAGTGGTTTTTTTGGTTGTCCCCTCAAAATAAGAAGCCATCTACTGCAAACTCCATTTTGGGTACATACACTCCAGAGATTTACATGCACCCCAAGTTCAGAATTTCCTATGAGCCGGAATTTACCATCTCCCAAAAAATCCTAAGACATTCTGTAGAAGTCACACTTTCCTCACTAATTGTACAGTAAAACTTAAAAATCTGTTCTTTCATTTTCCTAAACAAAGATTTAATTTAGGATGAGTATCTAGAAAGGCACCATATTCTTAAGTGCATACCCTTCCAACAAAGCGAGGTATGATCTTGTAAATAGATCTGTTGTGTTTCAGAGGAATTTTAGCAAAATCTCCTCTAAGTTTTTGTACTGTAAATATAAAAACAGTTCCTGTAAGTCAATTATGTGGACTTGGTTTGGCACACTGGAGTTTCCACAGTAAGAGATCTGCTGTATAAAAACTAAGTGTTATCTACTACAAGATGCAAAAAAACCCAATTCCAACTTATAGGTGTTAAATACACTAAATCTACTGGCTTCTACAGGCAACACATTGATAATTTACCATAGTAACCTATTTTTTCCCATCATCAATATTTACATAACTTCTGATGAGCTTTAGCCAACAAATACAAATTTTGGGAATCCACAAGTCTATCACGTCATATCAAATGTGTATTCAATCAGTAAGTCCAATCATACTGGTATTCAAAGTATATGCAATGTGCCAAATATGCCTCAAAAATAAAGAAACTATTACACAAGAACAGACTGTTAATCAAGAATCCTGTATCATCCTGACTCTGTACATCCCTGTTTTCTGCTTGTAGTATTTTTTCTCCTGTTTTATCACTGATGCAACCAGAAAGAACACTATGGAGAGTACTAATTCATTTAAGCAATAAATGTATAGTGTCCTGCACTTTTAGTTGGTTAAAGAAAGGACTACCTTGAGCCAAAATGGGCTCTTGAATTATATATGGGTAGAAACATGAGTACTGCAGTACAGTGCAAATTCTGAAATATCCAAATGAAGAAGGTGTTTTGCTTGTTTGTTTACATTGGACATATTTTAGACATCCAGACGTTTAGAGAAGATTAAGGATGGAATTTGCAGGGAAGTTTAAAAGACATTGTCTAAATCCTTTGAATCTTAATAGAAGAGTCATAGAATCACAGAATTGTTTGGGTTGGAAGGGACCTTAGAGATCATCTAGCGTCAAACCCCTTGCCATGGGCAGAGACATCCTCACAAAGCCCTGTCCAACCTGGCCTTGAATGTTTCCAGGGATGGGGCATACATAGTTTCTCTGGATAACTTTTTCCAGTCTTTTACAAGCCTCCTAGCAAATAATTTCTTCCTAACACTTAATCTAAACTTGCCCTCTTTCAGT
>WBNO01033566.1:2898-34459 GCA_013400575.1 Peucedramus taeniatus
TATTAGATGGAGTAGAGTGAGAAAATCAGGGAGGAAATTAAAAAATATATTGACCATGAGATGAACAGGAAGGCGAGATAAGAAAATTATTTTGAATGGCTAAGTGTAGGGCAAGGCTGTATTTGTCTAGGTTGCAGAGAGTGTGGTGAGGAGAAACTTGGCTAGCATTTTAAGTAGGTGACCAAAACAGGGACTACCACATCCTAGGTTCTGCAGAGAGAAGACCTAGTTATTGGTCACTTTTAAAATGAGGTTCAAACACGCATACTTCGAATATTAATAGATGTGTCCAATTTTAAATGTCTACATTTTCAGTTTAGTCTTTTAGTACTTGTCCATTTAAAGAAGAAAACCAACAGCCTGGATTTTGTCCTAACACTGTTAAGGGATTCTACCTTGGTTGTGTTTGCAGTGGAGAGCGTTCCAGTTAAATCCATATCATTGTGCAGGAAACAGCAGCCAATTTGCTTGTCTAGATTACAAGTGTAGCTTTGTATTTTCACATGATTGCAGGCTAGCCTGGACAATTGGGCAGTGTTTCAGACTGGCTGGCAGTAGGCAGTCAGAATTCAAATTTTGAAGCCTGCTTGCTTTCTTTATCCAGACCAGCTACTTTTTCAAGCTCTTTTGGGGGCTCTTTCCCAACAGGTCAATGTTAGGCAAGATAGCAGAGAAATAAACTTTGATACTGGCAATACTGTCATCACCTGGATTCAGCAGAATCTCAGGGGAATGGTGTGGTAATGGAAGTCTGTGCACTGAAATCATTTTCAATTAAAAAAAAAGAGAGGCACGCTTCTCATTTATTCAAAGACATGGCACATCATCCAGGATTGTCAGGAGAGCCTTACACAGGCCAGATAAACTAAATTACCCTTGTAAGCATTTCCTATTCTGTGTGCATCGTCAGGGTGAGCTAGAGTAGAAGGCTGGATATTTTGTACAACTACAAGAACTGGGGTAGTGCCAGGACAGAGCTAGATAGGCTTTATGCTCCCAACAGGTGGGTGTAAAATTATAGCTATGGTGATCTTTTTTTTTTTTCAGTTTTTACCTCTATTTCCACTGAGAGTAAAGCTTACCTTTAAGGAGAGATTCATTTCTTAGATGAAATATCTTCTCCTTAAAACAGACAGCTGCCACAAGTCTTGACATACATAAGACCTTTAATTCTTGGGTCTTTTGTTTTTTTTAAAGTATTTATCTACTTTGGGCCCCATAAATTATTTTATTGCAATACCGAAACTGGCATTAATGATGAAATTGTTTAATTTAAGGAGGAGAAGTAAATTAATTTAAAACCCTATGCCAGAAAGCTTGCCCTGCCTTTGCCTTCTATACCGAGCCAAACTTTTAGGGCCAGGGGAAGAAGATATTCTTCATTCCCTCAACTGACTAGTCAAAAGACTGCCATTTATGACAGGGTGACAGAGAGAAAGTCAGTCCAGATTATGCAAATTCAGTTTAGTCTTAGGTGAAAAAGGGATCTGTAACTGAGCTTTACAAAAGTTACATGTTGAAGATTATTTCCTAGGAGATCGCATTTGTGGTAAGTAGATCACATTACACACCAAAGAATTGCTTATTGTCCATGAAGTTCAAGACATAGCAAATACCATTTTCACGACTCTTTTTGGCTACTTTTCATTTCAGTATTCAATGGGAGATTTCCTAGAATTAGAGCAAGTAATGAATTGACCAATCATGCTTCAGTGGTCCAGACAGGTTTGTGCATGGGTCTCATGACACACAGATATGTCAGTAGCACGTTTATTTAGGAGTAACTCTAAAGAATTTTCTTTTAATGATTTCCACTACCCTTTTTTTCCCCCCAATTTTAAACATGAGGCATTGTTTCCTTAAACAATATGTTTAATTAAATAAATTCTTGACCTTTGCTATTGTTTACCCTGGAGGGTCAAAGCATTTGTTAGTGCTCTGAACTCCCACCACCTGCCAAAAGTGCAATCCTGTACCTTATGTCCTGTTACAAAGAGAAGCAAAACAGAAATGCAGACCAGAATCACAATTTTTGTAAGCACTATGGTTACATCAAGATTCCCAGTTTCTGGTAAACATATCATTTGAAGCACAGAAGTGTTTGTCTGCTTAAACTCCTGTGGAGTCCTAGCACAAACATCTAAAAGGCACAGAAGAGAGTCACTGTGGGGCTGTTCAGCTCTGAGCATGTTTATATAAGAGCACTGTACCAAAACTTCTTTTTCATTGTACAAATAAATTTTGGTGTAGTTTTAGGAGTATATGGATAGGAGGGACTTCAGAGACTGTGGATAGAATTTCCCCTACTGTGATGGAAGACTAATAACCTAGAAGCCCCTTTTGGAGCTATCTAAAATAATAAATTCTAATCAGAAATATTTCTCAATCATTAATTTTTTTCTAGTTTTTTTCTAGTTTCAATTCTTGATTATACTCAGAAGCTCAGAATTTTTTCTTAGGCTTTCCATAGCTTTTGATTTTTCTCCCTTGTATATACTGGAAAAGTTTTGCAATGTGCATCTTCAGCTCTGCTTTTACTTAGTCTCTTTTTTTTCAGAGAAGACTACTTCATTAATCAATCTGCTTTTCTTCATTGATTAGTGTGTTAGCCCTCACACCATTTTTGTTGATAATTTCTTCCCTTCTTCACTTTTTCATGTCCCAAATTGAAATGTGCACTGGGCAAATTTCACCAGCACTAAATACAGTACACCGAGGAAAAGTGATGCCATGTTCTGGCCTCAAAATTTATTCATTACTTACTTCAATTCCCTAGCTTCTCTTTTGCTGTAAAACAGCTTACATATTTTATCCCATGTCTTATATTTGATCTCTCCTTCCAGCCTGTAGTACTTTACATTTGTTTTGAGGTTTTTGACTTTTGTTATTTCAACCATATTCAGTTTTCAACACTATGATGAACCCTACCCTTTGCAATCCCAATTATTATCATTATTGAATATATAAACATATGCTCTCATACCTCATTCTGGTCATTAAGAAAGCATTGAGTGGAATCAGACCTAGAGTACATCCCTTTGAATCCTATTTGGAAGCCAAAGCAATTGTTTTTTCACCCACTGTATTGTAACGGAGTCATTACTTCATTTCATACACTGCTGATGGAAATTCTATGTCAAAATCAAGATATACTGTGTCTAGTGGGTTTTTAACCCTCACTCCCCGTTCTAGCCAGAAGGCAGTTACTGTAGTGTAGAAGGAAATTTAGGTGTGAGGACATATTTTAACTGGAAAATTTTAGAACCTCTAAATAGTTATATATAATTTAAGACCATGTTTTTATAATAAAGATAATTCCACAATCTCAAGAACAAGCAATTGGTTTATTTTTTTTTGTGATTACTTGCCATGATTCAGATCATCTTCAGAGGACGTGTTAGAAGACAAAAGATTCACACTGCTATTTATGAACTAGCATAATCCACAAGCTGTTGTTTACTTTGTAACTCTATAGAGTAGGAAAAGTGACATGTTGCTTTGGGTAATGGAGCAAAATGTTGGTCGTGGAACAGTTTCAGCCATTAACAACACCCTCTGCCACCTCCCAAACACTAGACCTGTCCACCCATACCTTTTTGCCACAGCTGTTTCTGCTGCTGGTTTTAGTATTTCATTAGTGCTCAAGAACATGCTCCCTCAAATGCAGCGCAAGATGGAGATCAAATTTTTTAGACTGCTTCAATGTAGCTTTTTCTGCCTTCATCTGGGAATCAAAGGGGGCTAGCTGAGTTTATTGTAATCTCATTTCTACTACCTCTGCATTCTTTCTGCTGTGTTCCTCTGAAACAGGAGTCTGTGAATGCAGAAGAAAAAGCCACTGATCCCCACTGAGAGGTTAGGAGAAATGTTGTATGTTGGTGCTGAATTTTGATTTCTATCCTGCTATCCATGCAGAATGCTTTTCCATTTCCTTTACCTTTCTTATCTCTATTAGCACAGTTTCTTTTTATTGCAAATAATAAAGTCACAAGCCAGTAATGGAATTTTTCAAACTCATTGCACAATCTTTGATAATAATTAGGGGGAGGCAAAGGTGACTTCTCTCATTTTCAGTTGTTGTATTGTACAAACTCAATGGGTTTGTCAAATACAAGGAGATCTATTACATTACAATGGTGGATGCATTTCCTTTTTTCTGCAAACTTCTGATTTTATTTTTCTCTCGGGTTGTTTTCCTCATCATTATATGTGCTTTCTATTAGTAATTGGGGAGGGGACAGAGAGATAGAGATCTCTATCAAAGAGATATTTATAGCCTCTTCCTAGGACAGTTCTCTTAGGACTAAGCACACTGCTAGGATGGAAATGAAATTAATTTTAGCAAGCTTTTGAACTGAAGGCTATTTTATTTTTATGGTTAAGAAATATGTACAGAGTAGTGCCAATATTCACATGTTCTGTCCATCATCACTCCTGAGATACAGAAATACCTTCTAAATGTAATTATATCTATTTTGAATCTATATAGTTGAGTTTGTAAACATCAAGGTAAATGTACACACTTCAAGAAAAGGAGACCAGACAACACTCATGCACTGGATCCTGGATTGTGAGTATTAGTGCCCACTCTGCATCCCTCCCCATCCCAGCTTCATTTTGAGTCACACAGCTAGGCTTTCTAAGCCACCATGTGGGTACAACTCTGTGAAAGAACACACTCAACAGGCTTCCCCCAGAAAGATGAGTGTGTAAGGCTGCCGTGTGTCTGGTGGTGTTTTCTCTTACGATTTGTCAACATAACGCCAGCAGAATTTACACCTCAAGCAGCCTCATAATGTGCTCAGGCAACGCCCATCTTCAGCTTAAAGCTGCAAACTCTGATAGATTACAGTAGTCAGTGATCACATTGGTCAGTCTGAATCCAGAGACTGAAATAAAACCACTAACTGGTAGTTTTGTCTTGGTGCTGTGTAGGGACTACAGGGCACTTGGTAAGAAATTATTTGTACTTTTCACATGAGCAGTTTGCCACAGCGGGGGTCTACCTGTGATCAGAGTGGCTGTGCTTCACTTATCAGGTGTAGCAAATGGTCACTTGGCTCTTTTTATTTCTTTTTTAAAATTATTGTTCCAGTGCTCTTTTTGTTTAACAACCTGTGCACTGCTGTAGGTGTCTTCTGCTAGTTATGATTTTGTTCAGGCACTAACAGATGCTACCTTTTACTTACTGGCACAGGACTGAAAACATGCCCATTTCTGGTGAGGAGAAACAGTCTTGTATGCTAATTCCTAGGCACAGGATTGAGATGCAGGAGGTGTAGATCTGAATGAGCCCTGGGCTCGGCCACATGCTTTCTGTGTGATTCTGAACTTATTTGTAATTAACAGTCCAAGTTATCTGTGGATGCTTTAACCATTTTGAGGTTAATCATACGATGGAAGCAGAAATACTTGAGCTCTCTCTTTACCCAGCCAGCATTGGGCTGCCAACACTTAGTAGTTTAGGCCCAATGCCAGAAAGAGGCAGCTGTGCTGCCTTCCCAGCCAGCTTGGGTCTGTGAGCAGTTTAGCCACACTGTGTCTCAGAACACAAACTAATGGCCCTAAAGACTCGGTCTCATTTTGTGGACTCATCAGGAAGACTTCAGTGTTGTGTTCCTATTTCCCACAAGGAATGGGACTGCACTCAGGCAGTTCAAAGCCAGCCAGGCTTATTGAGTGCCACCTGAACATCTCTATACATCTCTGGAGGTTCCAAAAAGATTTATTTGCTCAGGTTCAATGCCAGTCTAATAAATTCACTTGTCATCTTGTCAGCATGCCTGCTTGTATTGTGGCTAGAGCTAGCACCTTATTCAGCAAGAACCTTTTGAACTCAGCATTAAGTTTCTGGTGAAAGGTATTGCAGTTTAGCCTGTGGTGTCTGTGTGCCTCAGATCCCAGCTTTGTTTACTTTTCTTATGCTTTGTGCATGCACTGCAATGGGACACAGTAGCTTTTGAAATGGGATTTATCCTGCCAAGTTACTTATAGGAAGTGCAAAACTGCCTGAGTTGAAGGGTGAAGTAGAAGGAATAACCAAGTGGCTGCATTACCTCTTGGTTTTTTGGTGTGAGCTCAGGGAATTCACACAGCATTAGCAGATCTGTGACAGCTGCTGTAGAAGTTCTACCCTCTGAGACAGCTTTCTGCTGCTTTGTTAAAGGATAAGCTACCATAGAGGGCACTATGGTGAGGGCACTATACAGAGGGGCATTTTTCATGGAGTAGCTCATAAACTGTAAACTCATATCCTGGATTCTTAGGTTAAGGCTAAAAACTTAAATATACATTTATTTTCTATGAAATGAGAAGCAAGGAACCCTTCTTTTGTATGGCTATTGACCAAAAGCCTTAAGAATTTTGTAAGGAAATGGTCATTACAGCTATGTGATTATTTTTTAACTAGTGCAAAGAGAAAGGGCAATTTTTATCTGTTTTTCCAATGCCTCCTAATTATATTGAAGTCAGTGGTATTCTACAAAGAATGTCTCAGAAGAAGCTAAGGGGAAAGTCTATCGTGGAGGTTAATAAAATGATGCTAAAAGATTCCCAGATGTGACACAAACCCATCAAATAATATTCCCCTTTGCATTCTCAGGAATTAGTTGAAATAATTTGACATGATACCCTACAGTAAAAACTTTATATGTTTATATTCATAAGAAGAAAAAGAACATGCTCTTCACCTAATATCAAGTGTCAGTCACAACCTATGCAGCTGATCCAAAAAGCTGTGTAACTCAGAAAGTTTGGCTCAGACCCCTTAAGCCTGAAAGCTTCACTCATTGGCTTGGGAACATAAGCAAATAGAACTCCACACGTTATGACACCTTATAAATTGTCATACCTCATTCATCCAGACACAAACACATGAAAATAAACAAACATACTTAAGGAAGCATGAGTGTATCATGAAGACAAAGTAACTCATTCAGGTCTATGGACAGGTCAGATTTATTTGTAGAAATGTGATTCACTTCTGTGTGGGTCTATAGAAAGAAACCACGATGGAAGGCACGTGTCCTGAAAGCATTTTAAAGGCACTGGTACAGCTCTGAATCCACAGTAATTATCTCTATCTTTCAGCAAGCTGCACTGGTGTCATGACACTGCTTCCAGTTCCTGAGGTAGCTGATTACCTCTCTGGTGGTGTATTTACCAGTGCAGACGTGTCCTAAGAGGACCATCTGCTGTGTTACCCTGTGGTGCTTGTTTGGGTTCTGCAGTCACAGCCTTAAGTCTACACTTATATTTTAGAATCAAGTTTTCAGGTTTAAGTTTCTAAGTATAGTTTGAGTGTTTTTAGTGGGATCTGTGCTACTAGCTGAGGCATGTCCTTTTGAAAATTGACTCCTAGAAAATTTATTGCATGCATTGAAATGTTGGATGCTGAGTAAAATGGGACCTGTTAAGCAAGACACTGTCTGTTTGTTTTCCCAGGAAGAAAATAAAAGAGAGAAACTTGTCTATCTCTTTGATTGTTGGATTTAATCTAGGAAGAAGTATTTGGTTGAGTTCAACACCAAGAAATCCGAAGTCATCAATCTTGCTTATCCAATAAATGCATACAAATAAGAACTATATATAGATTGCTATAGGAATTAAAACTTTCCTGGTTTACCCAGGCTGAACGAGTTTTGATTTCATTCGTCTATGTTTAATAAACCAAAACAAATGAGTCTGAATATCAGCTGCAGATTTCTGGAAAGGGAAAAAAAACAGTGGACACAAGGGTGGGAAGGCAAAGGTTGATTCCAGAAGAGAAGAAGGCAAGAGAAAGGCAATACAGTGAAGGAATCTCTGGGATATACAGCAGGGGAATGTGTGGAGGGAATGCAGGGTTATAGGGTATTGAGCCAGAGCCTCCTTTCATCTACGGAAATCTTTCCATTGACTAATGCAGATACTGAACAAGGCCCTACCAGAATGAGTTTGTGCCTCTGTAAATATCGGAAGCCAAAACAAAAATAATTACAGTACTGAATGGATTGCATTGGCTGACTTCTTTAGTGTCTAATGTTCTTTGGCAATGCTTCATCCCGATTATTCCATCTGGAGATAATTGTGTGATATCATCCATAAAATTAAAACATAAATCAATCCAACTAGTGATCAGCCTCATGAGCTGCTGTTTAAAAACACACATGGAAATCTAGCGCTCCCTGCCTTTTTAGCAGGATGTACAAAAAGTCAGTGAAGTGGCAGGACAAAATAAAATCATGAAACTTACAAATCTTTCATGTGTTGTAACAGTGTGGTCAACACAATACATAGAAAAAAATAGAGGAACTCTCTTTTTCCTTATATTTTATTTAAACTATTACAATAGGCAATATTTAAACTTAAAAATATTTTCATACTTTTTGGAATAATGTCTTCAACTTTGTACAGTTGCAGTGCAATAAATTGCTGACTTAAAGCAAGAAATCAATTATTAGCAATTGAGAAAAGATCTTCTTTATGGAAGAATTCTTTTCTTCTGTAGTCCTGGTAAAGTAGTACCCTTATACCAATAATGCCCTTACTACCCCCTTTCTGTCAGGGAAGGCCATTATATCACTTTATGTGATATTAACTTCTGTCAGGTAGTCTTTGAACCATGAAGAACTAATTCAGCTTCTATATTGCATAGTCTTGAGAAAAGATTATTAGCAACAAAGATTAACAGCTATTCGCTTTGCCTGTTAGCAATTGACTTTTGTTAAGAGAAATATAAGGGGTTAACCTAGGTCATTTTGCAAAGGGCCATTTAGGAGGTTAATTTATGCCTTATTTCTCTTGTCTTATTTTGGAAGTTTTAGGAAACTTTATAAATGGAATCACTTCAAGAGTCTAGCCATCTCTAAAATTACTGTAGTATTTTTCACGTGATATAACAGTGCAAATTTCAGTTATATATATACACACATACAGTGCACAAGTGCTTATGGAAAGCACCCTTAGCTCTCTTTTGGGGAATATTTTGCTTGCTAACCCTGTGGTAACAACTGGTAACAACTCTCAATCATACAAAACTTTGCAGAAAACAGGCAGAAGGACACTATGAATGAAGTAGTTATGCAGAAATGTTCAACTGAATCTCCATGGCAAGATGTACATGCAGGACTCAATCAGATATGTTTACTGCAATCCAAATCCTAACAACTTGATTCATTCTGAATAGAAACCTATTGGGGGAGCAAAAAATTTACTCAAAGTCTCTTTAAAGGTAGAAAAAGGTAAGATATTACTAACCTTTAATAAGGATTGCACACTTTTACATCTTATCCATAGCAACCATGTAGTATAAATAAAATAGAAAAATATAAAACATAAATATTAAAATCAACTATGTATTATTCTGGGTCCAATTTTTAGTGCTCTATACCTTGTTTTTTCTAGATATTAGTCTCAGTCAGACTTGCATTAATGTTTTATCAGTTGATATCAGTGTACAGGGCTTCTAGAAAACCTACAATAAATTGAATTATAGTGTTCCTTCAGAATATATATATACCATATCTGGGATGTGCTGGTTTTGACTTTTTCCTTAAAAAGAAATTGAATTAGGAATCACATTTAATACTTCTAATATTACATATATTTGATATACATGTCTATGTTGATACATGCTTTATATCTCTATGTATTTATGTGTATTCAAGTGCATTTATATATTGCCTTTATACTTTTATATATATGCAGACTTTATTTGATTAATATTTTGATGAGATACTAATCTAAAGAGCAATTGCAGATGATAAGATCATCTCATCTGGAAAAGAGAAGAAAGAATAAACTTGATTCTTAAGTTATCCTGAAAGTCCTGCAAGGCATCCTGTTTAACATAGTAGAGGAAAAACCAGAAGAAATATGTCTTACTGCTTTTAATTAAAGGTTTAGATGCTTCTTTACCAATCTTCTCTGACTACCTTTTGATTGAGATTGAAAGATTGATCTTTTCTTTCAAACAAAGTGAAAAGATGGGAGAGAAATTTTCTGTCAACCCCAGAATAAATTTACATAAAAACAGATAAGAGGTCAGAAGAATTGGTATCTGTAGAAACAGCAGCATCAGCTCAAATGTGCTTGAAATTCATTTGATGTTTGCAATTTTGCTTAAAAGTCAGTATATAATTGTCAATATTTCAACCATACACATCACTCTGGCAGCATATTGCCTGCCTTGGGAGTTTTTTAACACAAAATAGTGAATAGGCACAGCATTCAGCTCACTGGGTAACTGCAGAAGAAAAGCTTTTGTTCTCCTAATACTTAGATAGTGACTCAAGATTAGAAGACATAGCATTTTTGAAATTAGAACTGGCAAATTTCATTATTACAGCAAGAGAGAAAGAAGAGTAGTTGACATGAGATGACATCTGCTTTTTAGGGTTATTAGACTATACCCTGAGGAAAGAAAACAAAATAGGAGGGACAATATCTCATCATTTTTGCAATGTGTCTTCATCCTATGGCTTGTTTTTCATTTAAAACTTGGCTCAGGTAGATCCTGAAACACAGAAGCAAGTCCAACTGCCACATGCAATGCTGCAGTTAAAGTCTCTAGAGGCTCTAATGCTGACTGTGTGAATAACTAGCTGTACTGCAGAGGTATCAAGCTTCACCTCTGAGACTTGGGAGAAGGTAGCTGATGTATATGACTTCACTTCATTACTTGCCCAGGCTGATGACTCATTTAAAAACAGGAAAATTAAGAAGGAAAAGTAGTTCTGTGCCATCCACTTCATCCTCCTACAAATTCCAGCTTCCCCTTAATAGAAGATTACTTGGAGTTTTGAGCAGTTTCAGTGCTCTGGCACTGAACCCACCTTAATTTCCCACAGGGAGCTTCACAATTGTTCTCTTTTAAAATCTCATCCAGAAAATCACTTTAACTTCATTCCTAGTTGCTTACTAGTAATAGCACTGTTCTGCTGCTTAGCTAGTTCTCTTTCTGGTGCTTCCAGTTGCCAGATATTTTATCATCCAGTCCATCATCTCTCAGCCTGCCCTGGTAGGTAGGTAGATAGTAAGGTAGGATATGGCTCCTTACAGATTAGATGCTCCTGCCAGATTTATTCTGCCCTATATTTTGGCAGTGGTTACAGTGTGGTCGTAAACTGTTTTATAATAACCTACTAGGACAAGTTGATTTCTATGGATACTGACTGAGACTCATACCAAGGAATTTTTGCCACCAATTTTGTACTTTCTTCAACGTGTATTGTTATGGTGTTTGGTGGTGTGCACTTGAATTGGAGTGAAGTGATCAAAACCACAGCTTTATGCTCCCCTCCTGTAACATGCAATTATAGTCTGCCAGCTGGCCACAGGTAAGTGCTTTATTTTTATTTGTGACTTGTGTTAGAGTTGCTGAAAGCCATTAAAGTGTGAGGCATTCTATCTGGGGCTGTATGAGCGTCTCAGAAAGGCTCCTGCTTACCCTAAACAGTCTGACATAAATACATAGGTGGAAAATGAGTGGAGAGAGGAAAGGGGAACAAAAAACTGTGAGGAAACAAGACCTGCCTGATGTGCATGGGATGTTTAGTTAAAACATATTTTACCAAATGTGTATATCTCTTTTACTGAAGCCATGCATGAAATTTTTATGCAAGGAGAAAATTAGTTTTGTAGTAAATGCAAAAAACCCCAACAAACCACAAACCAAGACACAAAGAGAATATTAAGTTCCTAGTGAATTTCATTGTGCTACATAATTGGATGAACTCTATCCATGGATAAACCCTGTCACGGAGTGAGTAGAGCCTATTTCTCCTCAATGTTTTCTCTGCCAGAGTCTGGAAACTGAGCCTCCTTTGGGGGAATGGAGAGAGCAGAAGTGCTGACACCACAGCTTCCACCTCGTCTTCTCTACGTTCAGATGGAAATTACATTCTGTTCTCTTAATAGCCCTGTTTCTTACTATGCAGTGTAACCAAGTAAGCTGGGCAATTTGTTTACTGAATTTCAGTGTGTACATTTGTAAAAGTTTGAATAATCAGTGGGATCCTAGCCTAAAAACATCTGATTTTCTCAGTGGTCCAACACTGCCTGTCCTTTCACAAATATACTTTAATTGAAACAGGCCACACCAGGGTGTGCATTAATGGGCTGCTCTTGTACTGCTTGGGTGGTAGAAGGTAATTGGTCTCTGGTCCAGTGCTTCACAATGCTCCAAAGGCATGTGCCAATGCTCTGTTAATGCACACCCTGTTGTGACACTGCTTAATTAAAATCTTAGGATATCAAAGGCAGAAAGCGCTAATGAAGAAGTTTCTTTCAAGCTGGTAAATACAGTGGTATGACATATTAACCAGTATAATGTATGCTGGCTGGTTCTGGCCTGCAGAAGGCTCAGTCTAGTCTGTGAATAGGAAAGGAGCCCAGTCTAGGGTTGTATCGCCCTTGCTGAACTGTGCAGGGCTGTAACCAGACTTCTGCAGGTGGGTCCTAATTGTGTTGTGCTTTTTTCTATGGATCTGTTCCTTGCCTGATGAATCTGAGCTTTATGCTATCAAATGATAATAATGGTGTTATGAGGTATTTTCTAATGTGTAGACAGATTTAAAAAAAAAAAGATGAATTCAAATTTATGTATGTAAAGATACCCTTTTCTCCCTCCTTTTCATTGGGTTAAATGAGATAAAGTATTTATAAATAAATTATTTTCACAGATTTCCTCCAGGAATGTTGTTTTTTTCATACTGTTTGTGCCAGGTTAAGTTAAAACAGTTAAGTTTTGTCTGGTATTTAGTAAGTCAGTTTAAATCAAGAAGAAATGTCATTAGCTTATAGTTTTCTTCAGCTCAGATCTACCTTGAGGAGCTCTTCAGGGAAAAAAACGTGTTTCAGATGGTTGTATATAATGTTTATAAAGCTGATAATCATGTCAGTTCTGCTGTTACTTTTTTTTTTTTTTTATGGAGAACTAATCTTTTTGGCCTTGAAGAGCTTAAAATTGTTAAAACCTTAAGAAGAATACCCAAGGAGATCCAGGGGAGAATGAAATGGTGGCTTCATTTCAATTAGAGAACAGGGACTCTCAGAATTTGTTTTCTGCTTTATTACTTGGGAGCATTATCTCTGTCCTCTGCTGATATCTGCTTTCTTTCCGGTGTAATTCAGTAACGTGTAACGTGGCTTTAATCTTCTGCCCTGTCCTGTCTGTATGCTGTGAGACAAGAGAGACAGATGAGTTGGGAAGTCAGGGGGCAGTGGAGCTGCAGCACACAGCTGTGTGCCTGTCAGGTCTCTTCAGTCATCCATTTGATCATGCTGCTTTCAAGGCCTGTAGAGATCAGAAAACAACCCTGTACACGCCACCGTCCCCAGAGAGAGAGAAATTGAGCCTCGTCAGAGAGACAGGCAGCAGAAGAGAGAAGGTCTTCTGAAAAAAACAATTTTAGGCCTTCTGCTGGTGAAATAAGGTCTTGTCTGATTTGAAGGGGGTTGCTGGAACAGTTACACTGGTATAACTGCAGCAGCAAGTTCTGCTGTGGGCATCGTGGCTTATACTAGAAAGAATCTTAGGGTAGTTTTTAAATGGAGTGATCTGTCCCTTTTTTGTTCCTGTAGCTGTATTTCCTCAAAATAACTCTCTGCTCCCTATAGGTGTTCTACCACATGAATTTAGATGTGGCATAAACCTTAATAAGTAGGGAAATGAATGTGCTATGGATGTGCTATCTATAAATACAGAATTTTCCAGGCAGAATGCTTCTTCCTGTTGCCTTTTGTAGGGTTAGGCGTCATGGAGATGTTGGACAGATATACAGACTCAGGAAGGAAAGGGAAATTTTACAGAGCTTTGTACCATGGCCATCTGAAGTGCAAGGATTGCCCTTTCCAGTCATGGTCTTACCCTGCAGCTAGATTGTCACCTAAACATACATTTTCCCCATCCTGTTTTCTCCACAGCAGCAGAGTAAAGGCATGTTTTATGCCTTCAGGAAAAGGTGTACTCATCTGTCCACAGTAGTTCTGCAGGATGTTATATAAAGTGTGTGCCAGATCTCATGATGCCATTTGAAACTTGCTGACATGGAGATGTACCACATTGCAGCCCAGCCTGGACTTTTTATACCTCTCCTTTTCTCCCCAAGGAATTTCACTCTTTAAAGTTATATTATACATGTGCTATGGGGACACAGCATAGTTCTTTTCTGCTTTTAGTGTTGTAAGGCAGTTCCTGTTAAATTTTAATGTGCTGGTTTTGATGGTCCAACTTTTCTTTTGTTACCCTTGATGCTGTCCTGACCTTTCTTGAGCCCTTATCCTCATTTTTAAACCATATCCCAACAAAAGATCTCTGAGACAAGATCCAGTTTCTATAAATTCAGGGCTTGTGGATGCTTGCATGTGTACATAGATACAGACTGAGACATAAAACTAAAATAACTGTCTCTTCTTTCTTTATAGCATTTCTATCAAAACTGGCTCACAAAACTGCAGCTGGCACATGTGGTCTTATGAAGTTTCGTGTTAGTCTTCACAAGCTGACAAAAGTATGATTCTTCAACTGGAGAATCCTTAAAGCAACACAGAGTCCTTCTCCTCTGATGATTCCAGAAGCTCCTTGTTCATTTAAGAGATCTAAAAGGAACTGGTTGTAGCATGACATACTAAACTGATCACCAGCTCCCAAAGGAATAGTCTGAATTAGTACTTGGACAGAGGACATTTAAAAATGATGTTGTGATTACCCCCCAGAAGTAGTGCTGAATCAATAAGTAATTCCTTTACAGAGATTTTTACTTCTTTAAGTGTTTCTGCTGAGGAAATTAGTACAGCTAATATTGCTACTAATGGCTCCTAAAGATCCACAGGGTACTTCGCATCATAGTTATCTGTCCAAATTCTTGACTTTATTCTGATTACTTACAGTCCTCCTACAATTTCAGCAACATTTAGGAGATTCTGTTGTGATTCTTCACAAACTAATTTGTGTATTCCAGATGTGAGTGATTCAGGAATAGCATATGGAATGTCATCTCAACCTCACTGAGTTGATGCTAAGGAAAGGCATGTTTGTACAGTACTTGATGCCTCCCAGTAGGAAGGGGTGTTGAACAACAGATCTTCAAAATATGTGCATTGAATGATTTGTCACGTCACTTTTGTTGCTCAAAGATCTGCTTTGCTTAGTTCAGTAGTAACTTCAGTTGTATCCCCACTGGGAAGCTGCAGCAGGATAAAATTTTTGCTGGTCATCAAACCATCAGAAACATACCCAGAACATTGGGCAATGGTTGCAATGTTCTGTTTTCCTTTAAGTGGTGGATTAACTTTGTAGCTATGTTTAGGAAAGATAAAGTAGGACCTCGCTGTTGTTTAAGGCCCACTGCTTTTGACAAAGAGACTTCGTTTGGAGTAGAGGAATTTTTGGGGGTCTGCAGCCAGAGAAGATTCTCTTAAAACTGAATTCTTTTGCATATCTGGATATTGCTAAGTTAACATGTTGTTGTTTGAATCTGGCTATGGAGCCTGCTTCTCTTCTCTAAATGAGAAGGGCAAAGTTATTTTGCCTGAGTGACAGTAACTTTGTGTTGCTAGGACTAGAAGGAATCTGTTATTATTGCTTCCTTACAGCTCTCTTTCCATCTGTTCTATGTTTCTTGGTGTTGGTGAACTCATAATATTCTACGAGGCTTCTTGACTGCCTGTTTCTTCAGGCCCTGGATCCCATACCAGAGAAGTGGTAGCAGGAAACCACAGGTTCTGTGTCTGTGGCTTCAAGGCTGAGTCTTGGAGCTGGGGAGAGCAGTTGTTTGTTCAGGTGTTGGCATGGTCAAGGCCCTGTGGTCCAGCACTTGCTGTTTTGTCCTGTGGCACTGCCAAGTTCAGGTAGACAGACATGGAAGAAGGGTTGAGAATGCTTATAGACCAAAGGTCTAAGTGAAACCTCTGGCCCAAGTTTCTTCTTCTCTGACCTCTTGTCCTGTTGCACTTGCTGTGGGATGCAGGGGCTGCACAATCTGGTACAGAACTGCTAGGTGGGGTCCAGTGTGTGTGCATGAGCTAAATAAATCATAGGCAGAAGGAATGATGAAGGCCTTATCTTTCCTGATGTTCAAGGGTGTTCAAGACACAGAAACAGTCTCCAGTGCTTTGGAGAAGTCTGAAAATCCTGCTGAGTAGGCAGGATACTTTTGCCTAGAACACCCTCTCTAGAGTAGTTGGAAGAATGATCAAGTAAAACAAAACAAGGTTAAAATTCTAACCGGGAATCTGAAGTTTAAGTCAAGAAACTTAGTGAGAGAATTAAAAAACACATGGGGTTTGGAGAAGACCAAGTAAACTATGCTTCTCTGTGTGCATGCAAAAATAATTTCTTTAGTGGTTTTGCTGTAGTATCAGAAATTTTGGCTAGTACATTTGTACTTATCTTCTCCTAGCCTCCTCTGTTCCATGTTCTTTTCCCCACCATTTGAATGTCACTGTCACTTCACAATGGGGTTTCTTTTGATAATAACTTTCCCTTGTTTCTGGAGCACACAATAGCTGCCTAGATAGTGAAGGAACATAATGGGGTACACTTTCAGCATAGGCAATTAGATGTGCAATTCTCATTAAGAATAACAGGACTTGCAGTGAAAATTTTCCTCTATAAATCTACCAGCACAAAGTCTTTCCCCTTATGAGCAACAGATGGGTTTTCCATAATGGCTCATTACCTCCTTGCTTTGTCATGCTGCCAGAAATGAAATATAAAGTTATTTATGGATTGAGAAAGATGCACAAGTCACTGTAGATCATTCCTTGCCATATTTTATAGTTTATCTGGTTAGTACTCTAAGTCTCTCAGGACTAGCAAGTTTCAGAAGATGACAGAGCATTACATTAAAATTAAGATGAGTGTCCTTCTGTCTGATTATTTATCCTGGTGGTCTTGCATCTCCAGGGTGATGCTATGGTCTCCACTGGGACCAGTAATTTGGGTTCTTCAGTAGAAAGGAGGCCATTTCTCAAAAGAAATTTCATCAGCTGTGACAACCCATTTCTGTGAAATTCTACTGTTAGGGGCAGAAGGCAGCACTGTTTTACCATGCATCATACATTTGAAAAGTTAGAAAATTTACTTGATAATATTCCTTATTTGAAATTGGCATAGTGGGATGGGATCATTGCTCGGCACATCAGTGAGAGATGTTATTCTTTTGACAACTGATGGTGGAGGCCAAGAAGGAAGGCAATTCTGATGTGGGGAGTTCTTTTACTTGTAGGCATTTCACATTATTAAACTCTTTATATTGGAATTTATAGCCTGCTGTACCACAGATTCACTATTATTTCCACAAATCCTTGATGAAGAACAGTTTCTACTGCAAATGTGTTAATCTGTCACCTTTCATAAGTAATATCTTTATGGTGACTTACATGGCCATCAAGGTTAAGAAGCTGAGGACAAAATTTAAAATATTGTTTTAACACTACTTAAAGCAAGAGTTTTTCTCAAAAGGATCAGTAAGTGAGTTAATCCCAGTACAGCTGCAAATCCTCTCAGAAATGTGGAGGTCTCCCACCAGTTTGAGAGATGTGCTTACCAGGAGTTCTTCCTGCTTACATTCATGAGGGCATTTTAAAATTTTTAAAATCTAATTAAGATCTGTCTGACCTCTGTAAATGTTTAGGTATTAACCTGAATTTGGGTAGTTGCAACCGCATGCTTCTGGACTGAAGTTTTAAACAATAAGCCAAATATTTTGCTTATCTTTGAGTTCAGGTTTTGTTCTTACTAAGTAATTATGCAATTTGAGGAAGTTCACTGAATTAGTCCCAGTGGCAGGAAAAGGAAAACAGGATCTTTTTTGCTCAAGAGTGAATAAAAGTATATTGGAGTGGGGTAATGTATGTGTGGACTAGAAGGACTATGGATCCCAAGTGTTCCTGTTTTCGAAAGCTTGCCTATTTCATAGCTTGGCAAATTTAGTAAGCTATTCATAGATGCAGTAAGAGATCTTTCTCCTTTTGTAATCAGCCATTCTTTCTGCACATGCTCCTTTGGAGTGCTGCAGTGCTGTTGGGTCCCAATCTGTGGGAAATACCTTAGTGCAGTTCATTTAAGCAGTAATTTAGAGGTGGTCACAGGGCAGACTTTACATCTTCTTTCAGTGATGTTAAACAAAGAACATAAAACATGGGTGGACATTTGGTAATGGAAATACTCTGTAGCTGAATACATGCTCTCTCTTTCTGTTATTTATACAAATGATCCCTCAAGGTCACATTCTGCCAAAGGTTCTGGCCCATGGACAAAGAGAGGGCTGTAAAACTGGATGCCATCTAAAAAGGGTGCTGTCTGTCCTCAACTGACTCATCAAGAGCTGATCCATGCCAACCTGTTTACCAGCTAATATGGCACCTGGCCGTGCAGGTGCTACTAAAACAAGAAATGTGAAAGAAAGGAAAAAGTGAGGCTTGTAAAAACAAATCCTCTTATTCCTTTATTGTAATGGAATTACAATTTATTGTATGTAATCGGTTAAATTTCTGGAATCAAAATTTGCATCAGTTTTCAATGTCTATTTTTGTCTTTTTTCAGTATGTTCTCTTTATTACATTTTTTAAAACAATATTTTATATTTCTTATCATCAATGCACTTTTTAGTTCAAGACTTTTTTCTCCTCAAGCTGATGAAAACCACAAACAAAAGGCTTACAAGATTTCATGCTTTATTATTCTAGAAAAAAATTAAGTACTGCACCAGATTTTTTTGACTATCAATATTTAAACTATTGGGATCCACCTTTATCTTGCCAAACTATCAAGGCTACCCTATCTAACCTTTTTATATATGCAAGATGTATGACTTGCTTGAAAAGACCATTTTCTTATTGTTTCAATATCTGTTTTGTTCACTCTGGAGCATATTTTCTTATCTTCACTCTTATCCCATGGTTTGGAACATGTTCTTGTTCCACAGTTTAGCAAAGGAAAAAAAAAAAAAAAAGAAGGCTTATCTTTCAGCTTCTCCAAGTGTTTTGTCTGCAACATTCCTCAGCCTCAGTTACCTTGTGTCACCACAGATTGGGAAGCACATTGAAGTGTGATCAAAGCCCTCTTCAGCTTTTGGATTATACTTGTAATTCATTATGAAAGACCATTTCACTATGAGATTAAAATGCTGTTCCACACAGAGGGGAGACTATTTCTATATTAATATATTCCCCCTTCTTCACCACAGAATTATACTGACTTCAAAAATGCCAAGTGTAGGTCTGTTTAACATTCAAAGAGCATGTCAAACTGTTAGAAAAAATAATAATATTTTAAAAAAAGTGTGCTTTCCCCAGTGCATATTTTAAATGTTTGAAACGATCCCAAGAAAAGGCCACTGATTTTTTTTTCCCCTTAGTTTTATTTCAAAAAGCCTGTTTATTAGCCACCTGGTGAGCATTTCTGCACCTACAGCTTGTCTTAATAAATCACTGACCATTTCGTGCTGCTGAGGATACTCAACCTCAAGTTTGCAAAACCTGCTTGCCTGAGCAAAATAAAGGAAGGAAATTTCCAGGGGAGGCAGTTAATAATTGTGCATGGTATTTTAAATCCAGATGCAGTAAAGTGGAAGCTTGTAATGCTTCCCCCATTCTTGCTGCTGTAGTTATAGAAGAAGCAGATGCTGACTTTGGATGACTTTGAAGTATTGAGTATAAGGCAAAAAATAAATGCTTAGGGAGGATTTTCTTCTAGCAAGTGACCTAATGCCACAGTTTAGGACAAGAACAGTAATGGTAGATTTGTTAAAATGATGAGTTTTTCTAGATCTTTAGAGGTATCATGATCATCCTGGGAAAACTGCTTAATCCTGACTCTCAGAACTGATTACACAGGCAGGGATGGGTTCAAATAAAAGGCCTATTTATTAAGTAAAGAACAAGGATATCAAGCAGTTGAGGTGGATTCCCCTTGTCATACTGGACATGAGTGCTGTTAAGAGTTTACTGTAGGACTGCACCCAACACACACTCCTGTTTTAGCTTGAGTGGTAGCAAGGGATTCAGTGAAGCCTTCTCCTGCACCAAGATCTCTGCAGAAAGAGGCAAGGCATCACTGACCTCATCACATCTTTTCCCCCTCAGTTTCTTGCTTGATGATCTTGTCCAGATGAATCTAGATAATTTACTTACAGAGAAGACTGGCAACAATTTTAGGGAAGCTTAAGCCACTGCTCTGCCTTCCTCCCTCCCACTGTTCTTTTATTTGAGTAATGAAGTCAGCTAGAACCCCATTATCTTACTGAGTAAGATAAGCAAGGCTGATTGGTCGGGGAATCATTCCCTTAGGATAAACCCCCAGGGGGATTGCACTGGAGAGCTAAATGCCTGGCCACAGATCATCTGCTTTCGTGTTGTAAGTTCATGTGAATGAGACAGACTGTTATGAAGCTATGTTTTCTAATATTGATAGCAGCTGTCTTCTGGAGGGGAGAAGTGGGTGAGCAAGGCTTAATTTCTTAGGAAATCTCTGATGTTACAGTTGGATACTGCCAGGAGTCTTTCTGATCAGTTATAAGTATGAGCTTTCAATCTGACAATATTTCATCTTTGGATTTGATGTGCCTAATGTATCAGTTTTATGCATCATCATCATCATCTTTCTTTTGTAACCATGACATTTTGGTTAAAAAAACCACAAAACAAAATCCCTTTTGTGGCAGCTAGTGCTTGCTGTAGTAGCTGTGTAATACACACTCCTTGTGAACTGCAACAAAGCATACCCTAAGCCTTGTTTGTAGAAGAAAAAGTGTTGTTAGAGCTGTCTCTGCAGATGCACTGGGATCTCCATTTCTCTACACACTGCTCTAATCTTGCTGTTTGTCTCATTCAACCCTGTTCTCCTTGCTCAACCCTGCAAGCTCCATACTCCTTACAAATTAAGCCAAGTCACAAGAGATGACTTCAATGTGAGTTGTAGGTTACCAGCACTTCCTAAAATTTGACAGTTGGGTAACTCATGTAATGCCTCAGGTCATAATATAGTTGTATATCAGATAATTCCCTTCTCCCTTACTTCTACTGGGCACAACTCTGCCAAACTGCAATAGGTTCATAATAATAATGATGTCATTGGCATAGCTATTGATTGTTGCTCCAAGTATCTCATAGGGCTTTATTTATTTGTCATGAGTTTCCTGACCCAGTGCAGACGTGCATTTAAAAAAACAGGGTGCTAAAGGTGCTTGGGCTCATGTAACTGATACAAAACTCTGTGGATTTGTGCTCTTTCCAGCCCAATGGGAAATGGCACTGGTGTGTAATGACTCGTTGGCCAAGACTGAAAGAACCACAGGCTGAACAGCCTCAGTCCTCAAAATTTAGCCATGTTTATTACTGACATTACTGTTGAGCTGTGAAGCCAGTTCAGCAGAATGAATTTAAAGCACAGGGTGAATTATTTGAGGGAGACAGTGGGGGAAAAGGCTTTTGAAATATTTATTGAGTAGTTTTTTTGGGATAAGATGGCCAAACAGCTGGAAGAAAACAGAATAAAAGAGTCAAACTCATTTTCACTAGCTACTGAAGGAAGAAAATGGTCAGCTTTTATACTCAACATTCTGGTCTTACCTTCAATATGAGATTATGGTTAATAGTATGGACCTATTTCAGTCATATCTCTCTGTGTCCAAAAAGGAGGAAGTCTGTGCTACTTTATGAGCAGGGCTGGCTAAAATGATGAAGCTGGAAGAAGAAAACAGTGCAGGAATGGGCTTATTTTCTGTTTATTTTTCTATCTTTTTTCTAAACACCGTTATTTGCCAGACTTCATACCACACACCCAGCAATGGTAACTAGAAAAGTGGGAGCAGAGGCTAAAGTTCTCTTTTATTTCTTTGTAAAATCAGTGCATGCTTGTGGACATATTCCACACCCTATTTAATGCATGTATTTTAGCTTTTTAAATATTAAAATTCTGTGTTTGGTTTTGGTTCAAAAAGCAATTCAATGGTGGCTGTTTACCTTGTTTACAGAGCACAAAAATAGCCTCTCAAACAGTCTGTGATGTATATGTATAAAACTATAAAACTCTGAGCTCTTCCCAATGTGCCAGGAATATATACATATAAATATATATATATAATTGTATACCCATATGCATGCATGGACTAAATCCAGAAGTAAATTTTCTATATTGTGTAAGGCAGATATCTTTGTGTCTTGGTTTGATAGACAGGTACCTGCCAGCAAAAGCTGGAATCTCTCTTTGAATAGAGAATGTGAACCCCCTCCCTCAAATTATTATAATTTTGCAATTGGAGGCTCTCAGGCAAAGATTTGGGAGTGGGAATAACAGTTCTTTACTAGGAATATTAGACAAAGCAAAGACAAATACAAATGTAATAGCACTAAGAGACAAGCAAAAACAAAGAAACAACAAAACCTCAGAAAATGCCCTGACAGAGCCAGGGATGTGACCTGACACCCTGGGTATCAGGGTGGTGAAAGCAGTCCAGATGAAATCCTCCTTGAGCAGTAAATGCAGTTCTATGAAGTGAAATAGTCCTGTAGGAAAGTCCGATGGTGATGAAAAATGTGTTCAGTCTTCCTCTGGAGAGAAATCCAGTGGGGAGCGAGAGAACAAGCAGGGTCCCCTGGTACTCCAGTCCTTTCGGAGCGGTGTCCCCGGACCAGGACCAAACTGCCTGTTCACTGCTGTTCCACCCGGAGAAACCTGCTGCCTCCTTTGTTTAAGTCAAGTATCCATCAAGTACCCAGCAATTAGTTACCTAGCAAACCATCAGGAAAAAAATTCCACAAACACAAAAGAAACACATCCAACCCCCAACACTTTGCTATCCTTTTATATGTCATGGTTTCTTATTTAACCCCTCAAAAGAGTGGCATACTTAAAGACTTGGACAGGGTAAATTCCCTGAAATTGTTTGCCTGGGGTTGGCTATTTAATTGCGGTGTGGGTGCCCTGCAATCCAAAAATAAAACTGTTACATTAAGTCATGCAAACCTCAGGCTCGTATCTGGTATTTTACAATACCTGTGCATAGCATGTGAAGTTACCTTAACCTGAAAGACTAAGGATTCTAAATGTGGTTACATGATTTTCCATGGTTAGGAAATCGTGTTATTTGGGATAGAATCCCTGTCCCTGACTCTAGCATTCACTGGCAGGATTTTGGTGGCTCCCTTAGAGTCATTTCTCAATTTAGGATTGTTTGGGTCAGCAGGCCCAGACTCTGGTTCCACTAATTTGTTGCCAGCTCCTCTCGTTTGCTTTAAAATGACTGAGCTCCAGTGCCCTCTTAACATTCTACGTTGGAAGGAGATGAAAAACTCTCTGTGTGTCTTGAATTAGATCGAGAACTTGAAAGGGGATGGACACTGAGCTGTCTTCTCATAAGTGCAGATGGTCTACCCAGATGAGGGTTGGATTGCTTGAAATTTGTGGAGAAAAACAAAAAGAGAAGAAAAGAAAAAGGAAGCAAACTCTGCTTTTCCTTGCTTTCAAACTGTTCTCTAGTGAAAGGAGGTCAGCTTCTAGGACAGTCCCCCTGACTCTTTGCAGGTGTGCTAAATATGCTTGAATAAAAGTTAAGGGAAAAAAATGCACTTTTAAAAGCATTGCCTTTTAAAGAGTGTAGACTGTATTTAATTTCCTCAGTTGAAGTCAGACTTTACACCACAACTTGCCTCCAGAGGTCTCAAAGCTGGGTTAATCATTCTTCTAACACTTTTTTTCTCTTCTCTTTGGAAAAAGCAACTTTGTTGAATCAGAACCTTCTGTCAAAGTTTTCAATGACACTTCATTTTGGAAAATTTCTACCTCTCACTTTCAATGGTGCTGACATTGCCGGGAGTGAAATAATGTAATATTTCATTAAAAATTGGTATTTCAATTTTTAATACAAATATTTCAAAGGTTATGCAAAATGAAACATTTTAAATAGGAAAGACATGTTGGATCAGAACATAAATTTCTCAAGAAAATTCTATCCTCTTAGGAGAAATCCTCTTGTTTTGTGTTGCTTGGCTTTTTTTGTTTGTTTTTTATTCAAATAGAAACATGTGGAAATGTTTAACTACCAAAATTGTTTCCATAATAGAAAATCTGGGGACGTTTATAGCTGTAGCACAAATTTTGATGTTTATCACATTGGTGTGAACTCACCATAAGGTTTGATGTCCATTGGGGTGATGCTCAGTTGCCTCAACATGATGATACTCCAGCCACAGTGAATAGGAACACTCTCTTTAGTCTCCTAAGGATGGTTGTGGCAGCAGGTGTGCACTGTGCATAACTGTGCATATCTTCCAGTTGCCTGCTTTTCTTATGGCAGTATAAACAGTTTTCCAAGATGTAAAGTGATCATTGCATCCATTTGCACATCCCAAGGCAGTTCAGCGCAATGTTTTACTCCATCCCAAACCTTCTGGAGGAGCAGGAGCCCATAACTTAAACCACCTCTCAACTTCTTTTAAAGATATCAAACAATGGAAAAGTCACCTCATTAAATAGGTGACTTGATTAAATAGGGATTTGATTGTTTTTTCCTACACAAAATGTCTAGCTTCAATTTTCACACGTTGTATTTTGTGCATCTTCATCGTGGGAAATTTTTTGTCCATGTATTATAAACCACAGACCACTAAGTCCCTTTCCTCTGAAAAGGGATATACATTCTTTTGCTCTATGGTTTATTTTCCATCCTGTAGGGCTATTTTCTGGACCACTGTCAATTTTTTTAATAGGCATTAACAAGCAGCGGGAAAATTGTGGTACTCAGCATATGTTTGCTTATTGCTACAATTACAATACAATACAATACCCCATTACAATAACAGCAGGATGTCAGTGAGCCTCTTTTGATTACAACTGAGCTGTGATGTCCTACACCACGTAAGGGATTTGGCCTTTTCCTCTTTCCTACTTCTGCACCTAGCTCCGTTCCTTGCAAGGTGTTTGTAGGCATTTTGACCAGACAAGAAAGATGCTTTTCAGAAGTATTCAGCACAGCTGTTGATTCTAAGTCCTTAGCTAACCAGGTGTTTAACAGAAAAGCTCTTCCTCCTGCTATTACATAGAAAATATCATATAATAATAATAATCTAGTTCTTCCATAACAAACCAAGTCAGAGAAAATAAGACTTCCCCTAACTTTGAGTAGCTCTCTGAGCTACTTCTGCAGGTCTTTTCATAGCCAGCTGTGAATTGTTTGGGCAGAAATTGGACAGGAACAGATGTTTAAACACCTGCTACAAGGCCTTTGATCTCTCCTATTACAACAATAACTTTTGAGCCTTTGGAAGTTTGCTCATCTGGAGAAGAAGATACAGTTGAAATTTCACTGCTATCAGAGCTGCTGCAAGGGTGTATGTGAAAGAGTGGTGATACATTTCCAGGTGATTGTTTTATGTAGGTACATAAATTGACTTTCAAACTGTTTATGATTATGTGGAAGTAAATATCCCTGAATGTTTTCCTGTAGTGAAATGTGGAGTTGAATGTAATTGTCATATTCTGGATGCTATACACTCTTCCAGCCTGGCCAGTACCATACTTCCAGGCTGCTTTGCTCTAAGGACACCATTGGATAACTGTTTTGCTCTTCCGCATAGTTAAACTGTGCTTATCACAGGTCCAGCAATTTGGACACACAGAAGGCTGCTGCTCTCCATGATCTGCTGCTCAGGAGGGATTGGATTGTTAATTCTGCTTTAGACAATGTATGGTGCTGTTTAAGTGATGCTGTGTGCTCTCTGAGCTTGCATTTATTTTCACTTAAACAACCATTTCCATGGAAGTATGAGAAGGAGAGGTATGATCCCCAGCACAGAAGTTTAACAGCTGCCTTGATTTTCTTGAGCCTCTTGGGGTGAATAGCTGGTCTAATTATCCTGATATAAATGGAAGAGTTGTAGTGGGACACTAGAACTTGTGTGAAATTAATATTTTTATCATGTATGGGAGTAATTTCCTGCTTGATTTTTCCTAATCTGGAACTAATGAAATATTGATGACAGCATTTGGCATATGCACTACAAAATGTCACGCTGTTCTTCATTATATACATTGCTGCAACACTGATACCTTGAAACCTCTAACTTACATTATTGTGAGGCAACAGCTAAAATTTTAGGTTTTGTCATAGTTTCTAAAGGTAGAAAAAAATAAAAGGGGAGTAATATTTTTAGGTCAATTAAGACAAACTAGAACTTCATATGTTTTTATCTGTTCCTGGATAGCTTGGTGTCTCAGGTGGCAAAACCAAGATTGACTGTGTAGTTTCTGAATCTGAAATCTCCTATGGCTTTCCCCTCTCTACTTATAAATAAATACATTATCAACTGTTAATAAATCATTCCAACAGTAAATAACCTTTTAACAGAGCAGTTAATTTGTATGAATATTTGAAGTTGCAATTATGTGGGTTCCACATTAGTTTTATAACACCCAGCTGGGAGAAAACAGTTTTGGGGAGGCTAGTAAAATGTCTCTATTACAAACTTTTGGAATTTCAAGAATACTGGTGGGTTTTCTCCACCATCCTTAGTCATTCAGTGGAATTCAGGTCTACTTTGGATTAGAAACATGTCCATGGAGAAACATATTAATCTTTGAAACCTACATGATAAAGCTCATCAACACCTCCAGCAATCAAAACTTAATGGCTTGCTTAGATAGATATTTCTAAATAATTACAAAATTTTAATTTTATGAGATCAGAGTCAGAAACACAGTTGATTTTGAAGAGTGGTGTTATTGCGGGTTTTCTTTAGGTTTGTCTGAAATTTATAGAAAACTGAAATTGGCTAATTTTATTTACCCTGACATTGTTTCCCCTTCACTCCCAAAGCAGCAGATCTTTCTCAGAGACACTCAGTGGTACAGGCAAAACTGAATTTTATTGTTCTAAAGATGACAGGCACACTTTCCAGTCATAGCCAAGGACATGTGATAGGAGGAACTGGAGATACAGATAGGAAAATAAGTTTATTTTTCCAGCTGTTGATAAAGAAAAGGTGTAATGGATTCACAGGGGAAAGTTGCTGCTGCTGGGGTGGGATATTAACTCCCTGCAGTAGCTGCTCCTTCACTGATTCTAAATTCTTTGACAGAAGGAACAGCCTTAGCTCTGCTTTTTGTGATCCTGTCTAGGCGAGGCAGAGGACAAGGCTTTTCCTGTGGTGCTGCCTCTGTGCCCAAGCCATCCTTTCAGCTCTTCTCTAGCTGTATATTGTAGGCTACCTTCCTTATTACTTACATAGTTTTGCATTTTGCCTTTGCCTGGAACTATCTTTGCCAAGAGCTGGCAAAGTGGGGCTTTCATCAAGCAGTCTTAATAACTTGGTTAAGGCAAGAGAACTTACCAAAAGTTAGCTGTAACATAAAATATGGTCTTGTGCTGTCTTATCACACCAAAGTTTTCTCTTAGTGTCATTTACCAGGAGGAAGGCTTCTCCTAGCAACAGAAAAAAAAATAACAAAAAAACAAAAAAACACTTGGACTCGTTAATTTTATAAATTATGCTCAAACAATGCACTGTCCTGGCAGCTATTGTGGCTCCAGAACCCTCCAGACTGTGCAGTTTGAGTACAGATTCAGAAGACATCTGCAATGAATTTTCAGGCTTTCTTAGCTGTTCTGAGGCTAATTTTTAAGGTCAAGGTCTGGCATAGCTAAAAAGGTTCTGTTGGAATCTGTGTCTGTAGAGCTGGAGGTGTCTGAAGATTGGATGGGAATCACAAGGGACCCTGGAGAGCTGCCACCCACTGACAGCTCTTGAGAGCAGGGTGGGAAACACATCTCAGCCCTAGGCAAGCACACTTAGTTTAGCCTTCAGGATAGTATAAGATGCCTCTAATAAACCACCCAGTTCTAGCTGGTGTATCACAAGAATCTGAGTTTTTGGTGCTCTGTCCATACAAAACTTTTCTTACCGTTTTGGCAATATTTTTCTGATGTTTTTATTGTCTGAACTATGTCTACATAGCACAGTCACAAGTCTTTCTGATAATCACAGGAAGGTTTTTTCCCTGTGGTCTAACACTTAGCCCCACTCCTGTCACACCAACCTACTCCCTGCAAATTTTTACTAACCATTTAATTGAGGGATACACTAATTTCAAAACTAAGAGTCATTTTCATCAAGGAAATGAACTGCTTTTGAAAATGTCAAAAATAAGATAATTTAGCAACTATGTAACATATGTTAAACTTGATCTTTCATTACAAACTGACTTTCCCATGACTTGTTTAGTTTTTTCAATATTTCCTAACTAAAAAAAAATCATATAGAATTCCCAACCAAGCCTAACAGTGATATGAATTTATGAAAGAGTGTATGCTAGTATCTAGCAATGCCTAGCACACAGGAAAAAGGATGTCAAGAAAGATCCATGTGCAGTTGAATAGACAGAGGGGAGGATGAAATAGCTGAGTCAGATCAGTCTAGGCGAAAATATTACCTGATGGTTTCTTAAATTGCCATTAAATTGCCAATCTGTGAGAGGTCAGGATACTGTGAAAGCCAGAAACTCTTTGTGGCATTTATGTCTTGCCTTGGCAGCTTCTTGAGGCACCAGGGAAGGGAGAGGCAAGAAAAGGAGGAACCTTTTCTTGTAAATCAACCAGGTTTATTTTCAGCCTACGTTGTCATGGAATATGATGCCCTATTATGCTGAGTTCTGTATCTTTACACACCCCAGCTTGGACATAGTAGCAAAACTTCCCTTGCCAGACTCCTTTTCTTCAACATTGATTCTTGATAGCTGGATA
The DNA here is from genome assembly GCA_013400575.1 of Peucedramus taeniatus. Classification (NCBI taxonomy): domain Eukaryota; kingdom Metazoa; phylum Chordata; class Aves; order Passeriformes; family Fringillidae; genus Peucedramus; species Peucedramus taeniatus. Next base: position 31,620 of record WBNO01033566.1, read on the forward strand.
CCTGGCACTTCATATTTTTCACTAAACTGAGTTGTGTTTCCCCAAATGCTCAAAGTATTGGTACCTATAAGAAAATATTAATGAGTGATGACAGGAAGCAGCCCAACATGTTTGACAAAGTGCAATGTGAGCAATCTTATGGTCACAGCAAGTAATGGAAGCAAATTTTTTTATAACATGAAGACAATGCTAAAGTTTTATACCTATAGGTTTTGTATCTATAATCCAAATACCCCCAGTAATTTGGGTAAATAGTAATCTGGATGCCTGTTAAAATTCATTATGGTCCTATGAACAAAAATTTTGGAGGACACTATACTTAAATCCCTTATTGCTTGGTGCTACTTTAGGCACTTGTTATGTGATAAGGTAAGTCAGGTGTGTTTATAATTTTGTGAGTTACTATTATACTTTCAGAGAAGGTAACCTGTCTACTCTTCTTACCTACAGAGTTTAGGTATAATAATTCTTTATTCATTTACAGTAGCATCTATGATTCTCAAATGGGACTTGAAATTAAAATAGCTCTTTGTGTTGAAAGTAGTAGGTCAATTTCTGGACAAACCTTTGAGTCTTAGAATTGACTGTGATTAACCATATCATGTGAATGAGCACCTTTGAAGGTTACTTTGCTCTAGGATGTTGTGAACAACAGCCGCCATCAAATGCCCATGAGATCTATTTTGGTGTTATAGATGGTAAACAGCAATAAAACTGCATAGGTACTTCTCCTTTGTTGGTTCTATTTGCAGTAGGAAAAATAGCTTTTCTAAAGTCGATGGAACAATTTTGTGGCTCAGCCAGGAATGGCCAGATCTTCTTCTTGATAGCCCTATGAACACTTGGCCAGGCATCCCTACAAGAGACCTGACTTTTATACTACCTTGCCATGTTCCTTATTAAAGCTTTATTATAAAGCTCACTCAACTACAAGACAACTGTGCTGGAGGTCCATTTTCTTTTAATTTGACTTCTGATATTAAAAAAACTCAAAACATACAGGAAGCTTTGTGCATCCTCTATGTCTTTTCAAATGTTATAAATTCCATGTAAACAACAAAACCTCCCCAGCATAATGATAGGATAAATTGTGAACTTTACCTTTTTTTCATTCTCAAAGACTATTTTAAAACAGGCACACATAAATGAACTAATCAAATTTTTAATCTCATCTGACTCCCACTTCACTTAGCAAAAGCAAGATCTTTGTTATGCCTCACTTGTTGCATAGTAACCAGCCCACTTTGAGAAATGCAACTAGGCAAGCTGAGAATTAGGACTCATTATGCCTTTGCTGAGGGCTCATTAGGATTGCATGCTGAGGGTGCCATCTTAATTAGGAAAGAACCTGACCACCTGAAAGTAATTCACACTGGCAGCCAACTGTAGTATTTTCCAATTTTGGATTTGTCTGGCTTCCATCTGCTAGCTTTGTCTTAGCACTGACTTTCTGTTGACATCAACAGTGATGTTTCTAATATCATGAATTGCATCCTGTCCCTTGGGTGCAATCAAGTTGGACAGTTCCCTTCACAGCATGGTTCTGGGAGGAGGCAGGCTGCTAGCTATAGAAGAGTCATGGTCAAGAAGATGAAATGGAAAATATCAAGTATCATACAAGACATGAAGTGTATGACCTTTAAAAGTAAGAATTCAAAGCAAAATCTCCTGCTGCTTCTTTAAAAAAAATTAGGCTTACAAAGCATGCCCTTGCACTCTTTGCCATCACTGAAAGTACTGGACTGATGCATGAATGGTGCACAGTGCTTCACCATGTTTCCTAGGACCAATTTCACCTATTTCAAAAATATCTTAAGAATCTGTGTTAATGTTACCTACCAACCAAACAACTGGAGCTTTAACTGGAGCTTTATTTTTATCCTTGTTATATCCTAGTGCAGCCACAGGACAAAACAATGTGTGCAGATGCTATGTCAATTATGTTTTGATGACAGGGCAGTGACATAAGCAGGTCTAAATAAGAAAACCTACAGACTCTCAGGGGCATGAATAGAAGTAATTGACTTAGATTTCGTGTGAGATGCAAAAAGCTATAAGGGTTGGAAATTCCCTCTTTTATTTCAAATACAACATGGAACCATAGGCATGCTGTTAGTCTGTTAAATATAGGGAGGAAAAAAAAAAGAGTTCATTTTAGCCATAGCAACACACTTGTGATTGTCACACTGTACTGCAGGCAGACACATACCCCTCAGCAGCCAGGCTAATAGGAAGTGGAAATTGCAACATATTCAGCTCCACTGAGGTTTGTTTAGTTTTAGCTCTGACACAAACATTTACTGCTATCATTGAGCCACATTTCCTGAAAGTTAGGGATTAAAAATTGAGACAGGTTGTGCCATGTTATGTGAGGTTAATGGAATGGTTTCCCCAGGAGATTACTTTTCCAATTGCTTCTGTAACTCAGACTAATAGAGGAATTCAGTGTGCTGTACTTCTTGATATGTTGATTTTTCCTATTGAATAATAGTACTTAATAATGTATTTAACATCTTACCTTTCACTCAGGGACTTCCAGCATGGTTTGCTGCCTTTCTATGTTCAGGGTGAAGTAGAGCAATGTTTTAAAGATATCTCCTCTAAGAATGGATAGATGCTAAGTGGACAAACGGCTCTAGAAAAAAATTGGTTGGATTTCAGATCTGCAGAAAGGTTTTACAGCATTTCCACATGCAAAGAATTTTTTGAGAATTGAAACCTAATCCTCAGGAAAAAATAAAAAAATCCACATCCACATCATCACAGAAATCAATGGCCTTGACACCACAGACCTAAAGAGGTATCTTTACACTCTCACCTTCTCTTCTCTTCTCTTCTCT